>PVLC010012604.1:0-43837 GCA_004027655.1 Graphiurus murinus
CATGCTCCATGAGACTGTAGTATTTTTAAAAAACGTAGCTACTATGATAATTCATACATGTACAAAAATAAACTTATGTGGCAGTATATAAGTCATTTAAAAGTTTTCAGCAAAATCAAGTAGACAAGTATTTCTATTTTCCTGTTTATATTATCAACTTTAAATATTCTCAGTACTTTCTTTTTCTCAGTAATTTCTTGTGCATTTGATATTATTGCTAATAATATTTGTTGCATTAAATATTAGATTGTGTTTTTAGCTTTTCATTGGTTATAACAAAAACCACCAATGAGGAGAAATGTGAAGCTTTTTAAAATATCAATGTATTAACATATTTTTGTAGGCTTTTTTGGTAGGTGTATATGAAGAAAATTGTTAGATCTACATATGATCAGTTGCCTAATTAAGGGACATTTCAGTTCATAATTCTGTTATTTTTCTCCATTATATAAAACATTCATAAAAGGTAAATCAGCCAAAACCTTTTTTTTTTTTTTGTGGTACTGGGGATTGAACTCAGGGGCATTCTACCTCCAAGCTACAGCCCCAGCCCTATTTTTTTATTCTTTATTTTGAAACCGAGTCTCACTAAGTTGCGGAGTGCCTCACTAGGTAGCTAAGGCTGGCCCCGAACCCGGATCCTCTGGTCTCAAGCCAAAACCTTTTGAGAACTCCCATGAAATTGGTATACTTCATAACAATGCATGGATGACCATAACCTCAATTTTGAATATACATTTAGGTAGTAATAGGAAACTTGAAAATATCATATTTAAAAACACCTGAGTTAAACTATAAAATAATAAGTAACTATATAGAATGATGAGAATAGGAAGAAATGTGGAGTTAAAATTTTATTTTTGTCAAAAAGCAAAGAGAAATATACCTTGGGGATCACAACTGATCCTAGAATACAAAAAGGTATGAGAGAACCCCAAGAGAAGGGATTTAACAAAGGGTTGATATTTGGATATAAATTCACAATGTATAAACAGTAGTTGTGACTATTTTGTAAGAGGATGGGAGTAAAGACAGGAAGGGGAGAGAGCTAGAGAGTGGAAGAGGAAGACAGTAGCAAACTTTGACAAAGAGAAAATAAATAAAAAAGGTAATGTACAAATAACTAATAATAAAAGACAATGGGGAGTTACAAAGAGACAGATTATTTTCTGCCGCACTTCATACACTTTTTGTTTAGGTACCTGATGGGCTATGTGTTAACTCTTCAGAATGGTCTCTCAGTGATTTCTGTGGCTTTGCCACAGTGCTATTATTCCTTCAGGAAGCAATTAAGTAAGTTAATGAGGATGCCAAGAAAAACAGTTAAGTATGACAACAACAAAAGCATCAGAAATAGGAGAGAAAACATTGTTTCAGGTGTAGCTCTGCCTCAAATCTTAACGAGGACTAGAGGACTATTACGGCACCTGATTCTAATGTTCCACTGTTAGGTTTGTATCATCTATGATTTGATCTTACCAAGTTTTCAGTGAAGACCCATGTCATGCTAAGCACTATCCAAAGAAACATTATAAAATATTAGAAGTCTATTTTTCAAATCTTCTCTGAAAAAGAAATTAAAAGCATTTCAAATGACTTAGTCATAGAAGTCTCTTTTGGGTAATGTACCATGTACTTAAGATTTAGGTGTTTGCCTCATGGAGTCTTAAAAATGCAGCTGATAGCCGGGTGTGGTGGCTACTTGGGTGGCTACTCAGTACTTGGGAGGCTGAGACAGGAGGATGCAGGTTCTCAGCCAGCCTCAGCTATTTAGTGAGGCCCTCCACAAATTAGTGAGACTCTATTTCAAAATAAAGAATAAAAAATAGGACTGGGGGTGTAGCTCAGAGGTAAAATGCCCCTGAGTTCAATCTCTAGTATAGCTTGCTAAAATGTGTGTCTATTTCTTCATGCCTGGCATGGCAACCTTGCCAGAACAAACAACAAAAGATAAATTCTTTTGGTAGATGGATTTCTACAGAAGCATAAATATACTATTAAATGACTTCTTGAGAGCTTAACTAAAACTCTTCAGTTATAAACAGAAGACCAATGGGAAGAAATGTGAAAGCAATTTGGATGTTAGAATGCCTTTTGTATTATTTAGTTGGCAAGGTCAATATGGTAGATTCAGTGTGTGATCAACTGGCTAACCAATGAACATTTGAGTACATTTTGGTAACTGTCTATACTTGCTATTCAGAAAATCTCTTCAGAATCTCTTGGTGTGATGTTGACAAGAGTCTAGAAGAGAATAACTAAGATGATATGGGGTTTTTAATATCACTTTCTACTCAACATTATCGATAAGAATGTTTTTTTCTTTATTCTGAAGTCCGGTGAACAGTTGCTGTTTGGTATGAGACTTTATACAATATGGATGCAATGACTTATCTTCTATATTCTCTCCTTGCTTCTGATGGGAATGGCACTCAGATATTACTTTCTTTTATAAACATTTACTTTTGAGTCCAAAACTCATGTGTGAATGTATATAAATCTCCTGGCTAAATTAGAAAACTTTGTGAAACATCTGAGGGTCAAGTGAAATAAATCAGGTCACATTGCTAAATGGAGATAAGGAAGGACAAATGAGCTTGATGTTAAGAGAAGATGGAGGAAAGGTGTCAGCTGTTATACTGGCGGCCTCCCATGATTTCTCAGAGGCATTGTATGAATTTGAAAAGTAATTTGGGTATCTAAAAAAGTTAAAAGCTATTGTTCCCACTCAATAGATGCCCAAATATATTAGCCTGCTGGAATGCCCAGCCACCTGTGGGCCAATCCATTCAGAGGAAACTCTGCTAGTGGTTCCACAAACCCCCTTGACACATACAGATTTGCACAAACTCCCCTAGTGGGCCTTTTGGCCTTTCACTCTGCACTGGGCATGCTCCGTGTTCTGGCTGGCTCCATCTTGCTGCTGTCTCTAGTCCTGGGTACTTGCCTTGGTTGTCAAGCATCTTCTCAAGGGGGTTGGAAATTCCCTGTGAATTGTCTTGCAGTCCCTGGCAACTGCCTGACCACAACACCCTCAATGCAAAACAGTCCAACCTCAAACTAGCTCTTCTCTCCCAAAGAACAAAGCACTCCTCTACCATCTTTAGTTATTCCTCTTCCAAACCCTTGCCTACATCATGCCACATGACTTTGAAGAGACTTTACTTTTTTTTTTTGCTTTTGTTTTTCATTCTTTAAGCTAGATAAGCTTCTCATTATTTTTTGCTTACTATCTTGCCCAGTGTTGGGAATGCATTTTGTATTTTGAAGTGAAATAAATGAGAACTACTGCAGGAGACCCATGCCATTGAACAGATTTTAGGCAATGCCATAACCTGTTTAATTTTTCCAGCTAAATGCTCAACCACTCTGCTAGAATTACTGATGAAAATAGTAGGAAAATTGTATAATCTTTCACATAATTATTTGCAAAAGAAAAGTTTGCCTCAAGCCGGGCGTGGTGGCGCACGCTTGTAATCCCAGCATTCGGGAGGCTGAGACGGGAGGATCCGGGTTCGTGGCCAGCCTCAGCTACCTAGTGAGGCACTCCGCAACTTAGTGAGACTCGGTTTCAAAATAAAGAATAAAAAATGGGGCTGGGGGTATAGCTCGGAGGTAGAATCCCCCTGAGTTCAATCCCCAGTACCGCCAAAAAAAAAACCAAAAAAAAAAAAAAAAAAAAGAAAAGTTTGCCTCAAACATAAGGAACTAGCCAGGCACAGTGGCACATGCTTATGCTTATAATCCTAGTACTTGGAGGAGACTGAAACAGGAGGATTTTAGGTTCAAGAACAGCCTCAGCAACTTAGCAAGACTCCCAACAGCGAAGTGAGACTCTGTGTCTTGGTCAACATTCTAACTTTTATAATCCAAAACAACTGAACACACAACTTAGAGGAAGGAAGACTTATTTGTTTACAGTTTTTGGAGATTTCAGGTTCAGTCCACATGGGGCTGGGATATGTGGAACTCATATTATCATTGAATATCAAACAAACTACAGAGTATGCCATTCATGTGGCTGAATAAAAATGACAGGGAACATTGAAAAGGTAATCACACAACAGCCCAGAAAATTGTGTTTTTTTTTTTTTTTTAATATCACTTCATTTTCTTTCCAGTGGGCATAATGTGAAGTTGTGTATTTTTTGGACAGGTGTCTGAATACTTGATAAAAAGGAAAGATTAAAAGAGTATAGCACTCAATCCTTAAAATATTAAAGAACTCTAAAGTCAAGAATTAACACAGAAGTGCTATAAAGAAATGACTTACAAAACAAAGATAAAATTTACCATGATCAATTTTCTTCTCCCTGCTTTTTTTTCCCTGTAGATTTTGGTACCGGTAAATCTGCTGTGTATGCAGATACTACATACAAAGTAGCAATACTGGGAAGCTACTGCCAGTTAGATGTGCATTTGAGATAAGGATGAAGAAGAAAGTTACAGCTACCAAAATTCAACTTCTCACTCTTTTTTCCCATGGTACTGATGATTGAACTCAGGGGCATTATTCCTCTGAGTGACATCCCCAGCCCTTTTTTTTTTTTTTTTTTTGCGGTACTGGGGATTGAACTCAGGGGCATTCTACCTCAAAGCTATACCCTCAGCCCTATTTTTTTATTCTTTTTTTTGAAACCAAGTCTCACTAAGTTGCGGAGGGCCTCACTAGGTAGCTGAGGCTGGCCGCGAACCCGGATCCTCTGGTCTCAGCCTCCCGACCCAGCCCTTTTTATTTTGAAACAGAGTCCCACTAGGTTACTGAGAGTATCACTACATTGCTGATGCTGTCTTTGAACCTGTGATTCTCTTGTCTCAGTCTCCCAAGTACTGGTATCACAGGTGAGTGTCATCACATCCTATTAATTTCCCACTATTTTTCTATTCTTTTCTTTCTCTTTTTCTTTTCTTCCTTTTTTTAAATGTGTGTAGGAATTGAACCCAGTAGCATTCTACCTCTGAACTACACCACCAGCCCTTTTCATCTATTTATTTATTTTTGGTTTTAAATATTTTCACTAGCTTGCTGAGAGTTTCATGACATTGCTGAGGCTGGACTTGAACCTGTGATCCTCATGTCTCCTCTTCCCAAGTACTGGAATTACAGGTGTGCACCATGCCTGGCTAATTTCCCAGTGTTAAAGCACAAACTAATCTAATCTTCTCTTCAGCTTTATCTTTCTCATCAAAGTTACTTAAAAGAATTATCATATTTGACTTGATCTGCACTTGTTTCTAAAGTAATCTTTCTATCTTAGATAAAGTCAAGTTTCAGATTGTAGATTTGTTTTGAATTGTTTCTGTTTATTTTTTCCCCCGGAAATATTAAGATATAGGAAGTTCTTGCAAAGTTGACTGGTGAGTGCTAAAACTCAGTTATCTTCATTGCTGCATACATCAGTCTGGGTTGACAAAGTTGGAATTCATAAATGACTTTATGATGGTAATGTGACCTGATGGCAAAGTACCCAGAACTAAGGCTCAGAGAAGCTGTGACTTTGATGATATAGATTTGACTATCAGTAAATAAATTACTTTCTTTGGGGAAATTTCTACATATCTGTTGTATGCAAGGATTATAGAATATATTTGTCTAAATGCACTTCCAGAAGTTTATCTAATTTTCTTTTTTTTAAAGGGGTTATGGTTAGATACAGAATGGGCCCTTGAAGAGCTCATAATTGTTGTTTGGAGTTGATTTTATCGAGTCTTGAGGGTTGTAATCTGAGCAGTGGATAAATCCATTGTAATGGATTTGCCTGGATGGTACTCTGTAGGCCGGTAGGGTGTGGCTTGAGGTGGGTTCCTTGGGGTGCTGCCTTGCGGATTATATTTGGTTCTCCTCCTTCTCTCTCTCTCTCTCTCTCTCTCTCTCTCTCTCTCTCTCTCTCTCTCTCATTTCTGGCCCCCATGATGAAGAGTACAGTGCACGTACTCTCTCTTTCTCTGTCTCTTGTCACTATGCCCTGAGATCCTTGGTCCCCAGCCTCACATGACTGAAGCCGAAACTTTAAGAAAATAAATCTTCTTCCTCTAAATTACATGGCCAGGTGTTTAGATTATAGCTGTATGGAGAATGCTGACTGGAACAAAAGACATTTTTTTTTGGTAGTAGTAGTAGTACTGCGGCCATAACCCAGAACAAGGCCTGGGTATAGAATTTTTAGAGCTATACATTGCTGAAGCTGCCCCTGAACCTGCCATCCTCCAGTCTCGGCTCCTCCAAGTATTTGAATTACAGGCATGCATCACTATGTGACTAAAAAAAAAAACATCTTTAGCAAATATTTAGCAACATTCATAGAAACTAGACTTGCTTTCTTTAATTTACATCTAGATTATTTACAATCTGCAAATTACTTGACTTTCTAGAGCCATTAACAATTGGTAGTTCTATAACATTTACATTTTGAAAGGAATATAACAAACCATAAACAATACCCTAAAAATGAAATATGTCAAGAATGTATAAAATAAAATTACTAGTCTGTCACTCAGGTTTTAAAAAAATGTATTCAAAAAAGTTCTTATGTTTAGAAAGCTACTTAATCCTATTAATATAAACTATGAGAACATTTTATAATATACATGGTTGAATTGAAATAAAATATTTGAATTTGATAAGGATAAGTCCCAGTCCTCTTTTATCTATATTCATTGTACCAAGAAGTCTCCAGGAATTGACCATTCTGAGCCAAGTGATGATCGTGTCCAAATATGACATGTACTGATATAAGTGGTGAAAATTAGCAAATTGACAAAACTCTGCTTGAGCCAGGTTTTCATTGCCATTTTACAAACAAGCTTTTCTTGATAATAGAACAGCTTGACAATTCTCAGAAACCCAGACTCCTTGAGTGAAAATTCAATAAGTAAGTTAAGAATACCAAATGGTAACCAGGCCTTGGGGAAGCTATAGAATTGAAACACAACTTTTTTTTTTTTTTTTTTTGACAGTTTGTAGTGTAGCTCTGGTGGTCTGTTTCAAAAATCTGTCAAAAAGATGATAACTGGACTTAGGAGTTTAGTTTGATTCTTAAATCAAATAATCAGACAGCCTGTCTGGCATTACTGCCTTCGGCCATTTAGAACAAGAAAAAAAGTCTTAGTTTTGAAAGAGCAAAAACATTAAAGTCATCAAATTGTTGCTGTGTACTGGTGGAGGTACTTTCTAAGTTTAGCAGCGTGAACATGCAGTCAGTGAAGCCAGGTAATGAAGGCATCTTCACTTATGCCAAAAGAACTCAACAGCAAACACATCTCTGAAGAAATTATGTTTAACAATTATGTCATCTAAAGGGATAGGGGAGCCATCAACCTCTATTTGCTTCAAGGGAGATTTTATTTTCACTTTCTCAACATCAATAAAACAATCCTCCCCACATTTATTATAGTGGATACTCAAGTAAAACTAAAGAAATTGATACTAGTGTCTCATTGTTTTTGAGTCTACCAGGTTGCTATTAGAAATTTGCACAGAAAAAAAGAGAAAACTGAAAAGTATAGTGATGATTTTGTACCTACACTTGTTGGTGACTGGACTCATTGAAAAGTATAATACAGAATTGTATGAATCATAGAGTCATTAGACCTCAAAGTTTGAGGATAACTTAAAAGTTACCTAGCTGGGAATGGAGAGTATACCCATAATCCCTGTGCTTGGGAGGCTGACACAGGAGGATCACAGGTTGGAGACCCTGTTTCAAAATAAAAAGAGTTGGGAGTGTGGTTCAGTAGTGGAGCACCTCTGGGTTCAATCCCCAGTACCACACACAAAAAAGTTATTTAATTTAAAGTTTTTAACTTCTGTTTTCTGTAATATTTTAATATAGGACATGTTAAATTAAACCATAAAACCAACAGGATGCCAGCTACTTTAATAATTAATTGGGACAAATAACACTAACAATAGCAAGTAATATTTATTTCATGCTTTCTAGTTCCCATACACTCCATTAAATATCTTACTTTCATGTTTCAGTTGACTCCCAAAACTCTTGTAGCTGCTGTTAATATCCATACTTTACAGCTGGGAGATTGAGAGTCAGAGAGGCTTTGTGACTTAACCAGAGCACAGAGGCAGCAAACATTCACAAGTGACTGAGTCAGGACTTACCTGGATTGATGTAGAAACTGCTTGTTAGGTGTCTGATTTTTTACCCACACACAGAATCATCTACAAATGTCTTTGTAATCTATTATCTGATGTTATATAAGGGATCCAAGGTAGTCAACCCATTGGACAAACCCCCCACATTTCTGGTCCAGCCTAAAATTTATATCTACTAATTGAATAGTTGCAAACAATTAAGGAACTCACCTGCTTCCCATTGCGCCATCCTTCATTAGATCCATAGCTATTATTCTAAGGACATGTGACACCAAAAGGGAGTGGATAAGACTGTGACGAACCTTAGCTGAAGGGATTAGCACATGGGAATCAAGCCAGGAAAAAGGAGTTCTGATATGGAGTTTGTATGAGGGACCACGCAGAAGATTGCGGAAAGGACTGAGAGACACCAGGAGGGAGAAGAACAGGGATGGATGTAATAAGCTTAATTTATTTTATCTAGGATTGCCACTATCTGTCTCCCTGTCAGTCTCTATTCTTTAAATACCACTTTATATATTAAGCAAATAAGGGAATTTTTAAAAAGCATCTTATGTGTAATATTTATGAGACAGAGAAGTAAGAATTATCTCAAAATTCAGACATCTGAGACTAATATTAAAAATATCAGAACTGAGAAGAATAAGATCATTATGTAAATTGACCAATGTTCTCTAAGTAGTTAAACACCACCAGACATTTAAGAGGGTAAAGAAAATTGTATTTCCTAGGAGTCTCTCCAGGGAAGTTCTGTAAATAGGTTGAAGTTGGAGAACCTAAGAAAGCTCTAGCTTCCTAAAACATCCTGTCATTTTATTTTATTTTATTTCATTATTTTTTGGTGCTGGGGATTAAATCCAGGGGCATTCTACATCTGAGCTATACCTCCAGCCCTTTTTATTTTTCTGTTTTGAAACAGGGTCTCCTTGGGTTGCTGAGAGTCTCACTAAGTTCCTGAGGCTGGCCTTGAACCTGCAATCCTTCTGTCTCAGTCTCCCAAGTACCGGGATCGCCTATCATTTAAAAGTCCACTCAGAGGAAATTATAATCTTCTGCTTAGTGAAAAAGTAATAATTTGGAGCCTTGCGTTTGGAGATGAATTCTTAAGATGACACAAGATTGTCACCAGCAATTTTCTTTTCCCTTCTTCTCCTTGTAGACCTCAGCATCTTCTTAATAAAAAATGTGAACTATAGTTTGATAGTATTTGCTTGAAGGGGACTCAGTGCCTATGCATCTTAGTCCAGCCATCATTATTGTAGTTTTGGAAGAGACTGAAATAATACGCCATTGTTTTAAATAGTCACTTATATTGTGATAAAATAAAAACAGCAAGCCCCAAAACAACTGTAAGAAAGGAGCAAGAAGAATTTATGAAATATTTTCCTTCCTTCTTTATATTATCTTATCACTTGTATCCTTTCATATTGGATAAGCATCCCAAATAAATAATCAATTTGATTCTGTCAGACCAACTCTATAACAATTTTGTCATTGTTTTAAAGTGACTAAATATTGGAGAGAAGTCTGACTACCATTCAGTTCATATATGAGTGCTTCTATTTTTTTTCTAGATAATGATGGGGGATGTTTATGTAGTTTGGGGAATAAATTATATTTATATTTAAAATTAAGTTTAAATATTTACAGTGTTAAACAGTTAAATGCAAATCATTAAGTAATAATTGGATATTTTTTAAAGTCCTGTCATTATAGCCATTGGGAGGAAGGATGCTGACACAACAGGAAAGGTAACTGTGAAGAATCTAAATTTTAAGAAAAGTTTTTTTTTTTATTTTTTCCAACAGATGACATCAGTAGTAGAAGGTGTATACATCTGCTAAGTGACGTGGAGTACTGTGAAGTTCTGTCACTGTCAAGGCACCTTAAAGAAGGCTGTCTGTCCCCAATGTCGCTTGTAACCTGCAACAGGTGCACTGGAACTTTTTGAACCTCTCAGATGTTGACAGTAGTGTGTAGAAGCAGAAATAAGAGAGAGTTTTGGAAATACTATACAAACAGTATTTTAATAAATAGTTGTAAGTGTTTTACTTAAAAGTATCTTTAAACAGTTGCAAACAGAAAATAATCATCCAGAAATGTATTTTCTAATCTTGTTGACAGGGGAGGAGGCAGAAATCAGGAGATGATTGAGGAAATGCAGACCTGACCCAGAAGCAGTCCAGAGACATTCTCCAGAGCCACAGTGGACTGAAGATGGTATCAAGTTCTATGAAAAAGATGAGGCAGTTAACATAAGAGCAACAGATCAATCCCAGTTTATTTAATTTTATAGGTGTGTTATATGTATGTAATATTTACTATATTTATGATCTACTTGACTTAGACATTGAAAGTGTTGTGTGCTACAATTAAAATTTTCATTCCAGACCTTGTGGGGAAAGATCCCCAGAGAGAAGGCGGTAGCCCCGCCTGAAAATACATCAAAGATGGCACAGAGAGGGAGTGTTGAGGGTGGAGACCTAAGACTGTTTACCAGAGACCAGGATTAGACCAGGGAGGGATGTCTCCTCAGCGTGATCTAGCCATTGATAGGATCAGCCTTTTGGATTAGGCCAAAGAGGCGTGATCAAGATGACCTCTACGCTGATTGGCCCTACAAGAAGACACTCCCCTCCCTCTGCCCTATATAACACCTTGCCCCTCATGTAATAAACAGATGAGTTCTCCGATGCTCAGTCCCCGCGGTGTGTTCATTTTGGCGTGACCTTCCTTTTCCGTGGGGAACCCCCTCTCGGAGTAGACGCTCCAGGAAGATCGGGGTAGGGGCCCCCTTTTTCGTTGAGAGGACCCCACAAGACCTGAGTGAAAAAAGAAATAAGAATAGTTTTTATACATAAGATAAATTCAGATATTTAAAGATATTATTTAAAATAATTTTAAAAACAAAGAAAAATGTTTTTGACAGTATAAAGTGAAAAAAGAACAATTAGATAAATGATCATTTAAAATAATTTTAGAAACAAAAAATGCTTTTAATAGTATAAAATGAAAAAGAATTAGATTGTAATTCACATTTTTGGTAAGGCAGAAGATCTTAAATATGTTTACATAAAATACTAGAAGTTATTCTGATACTCTTAATTTTTAAATGGTTTTATGATTAATTTATTTCTATATGTTTTTTAGTTTTTAAATGAGAATTTTTTTTTTTTTACTTTGAAAACTTAAAAAAGAAGTTTCTATTTCTTTGAGGACTAGTTTGGATATTATGTTATTAAGAGTCAGTTGAAGCTTGACATGGTGATGCACACCTGTAAACCCAGTACGTGGAACAGAAGGATTACAGGTTCAAGGCCAGCCTCAGTAAGACCTTTCTTCAGCAACTTAGTGAGACCCTGTTTCAAAATAAAGAAAAATAAAAATGGCTAGGGGGTATAGTTTGGAGGTAGAATACTTCTGGGTTCAATCTCCATTCAAAAGAAAAGAAAAAAAAATTGTCAGTGGTCTAAACTATTCTTGTGCCTGCGGTGGGAAGCCATGAGCGAGCCATGTCATCCTACAGAATACTGGCTATTTAAAATGGGGTCTGTTTTACTCTATATTCTTAACTTATTGATCTAGAAAACTACAGATACAGAAAACAGTTTTGCTATCCTTGAATATAATTGTGCATTTCTCCTTATTGTTACAGAAAGAAATTGGTGATAGTGTTATGGGCTAAATTATAAAATCTCTCCCAGCCTCCCCCCTCCATCCTGCTCTATGTGCTCCTGCTTTCAAATTTCAGTAGTATTTAAATTCACACTTGCCAAATTGTCCTTGTAAGTTTGTACTTGCCAAAGAGAGAGGCAATAATTTATTTAAGTTAGAGATAGTGCCTATAAAGAACAATGAGGTGTCACGTTGGCTCGAGGATCATTGTCACAAATAAAAACATTCACTCTGCATGGCTAGATGAATATAATGGTCTTAGTGTTGAAAAACATTCTTAAAATTGAATTGGTTTTAGGACCACCCTCACTCATATAGCAGCATTAGGCCACTTTGATATTTTTTGAACATTTCTTTCTACTACCAAATTTCATTAAATTAATCCATAAAGATTTAGAAGAAAATTATCCTTCCTTCACTAACTCTCCAGTTATTTTTCCCTTTGGATTGGGGATTGAACCCAGGGGCATTCTACCTCTGAACTACATCCCCAGCCCTTTATATTTTTTGTTCTGAAACAGAGTCTCTCTAAGTTGCTGAGGGCCTCCCTAAATTGCTGAGACTGGCTTCAAACCTGCGATCTTCCTGTCTCTGTTTCGCAAGTACTGCCATTACAGATGTGTGCCACTATGACAGGCCTTTTGAGTCTTTATTTTTCTGATCTTCAGTTTTCTCATCATACACATTTGCATGTGTACACACACACACACACACACACACACACACACACACACACACTCATGAACATGCACAGTCCCATGTATACACACCTACCATGCGCATGCATACCCCTTTGTGTAACTGGCTCATCATTTAAAAAAATATCTACTTCCTAATTCTCTCAGTTGTAGACAGCTCCATCTTGTCCGTTTCTAAGTCTACCCCCAAGATGATCCCTTACAAACAATTTTTTCTTACAAGTGAAGATTCTTTACCATACTGCTGTTCATGTCTCCTGACTTCTCTGAAATGATGTAATTGTTTTTCAGACTTTTTACCTCTCAGTGTTAATTGACAGTCCTCCTGACGATCTACTTTCCTTTAGCACTGCTCTGCTTGCTTCTCTAGCACTCCCCACTTGTCACCCCCACTTTCACACCTTTGGCTGCACCTTATCCCACACACCTTGCTGATGCTTCTGCCGTCAGCTGAGCACATGTCCTCATGGGCATTTTCTGTTTTCTTGACTTGAGTTTATTTGGAGACTCGAGACAAGAGCTGTGTTTTGTCATCCTCTCTCTTCCCTATATTCTGTGATTTGGGTATCTATGTTAATGCCTCTAATAATAATGTTTTCCCTAATATTGATATTTCAGTGTTTTCTCAATTACTTCAGTCATTTATAAGTATAAACATAATTGAGATGTTATCATTCAGAATGGCTCATCTCCAACCTCTCTCTGGTTTTCATACTAGGGAATTGAATCCTGAGGGTATTCTACCTCTGAGCTACATCCCCAGCCCTTTTTAAATATATATATACATATATATTGAAAGATATTTTGAAAAATATATATTTAAATAATCAAATATTTTAATACTTAAATAATTTACTTTTAAATAATTAAAAAATATATTTTTAAATAACTAAAATATATATTTTTAAATATATATGTTGAAACAGGATCTTGCTAAGTCACTAAGGCTGGCCTCAAATCTGAGATCCTCCTGTTTCAGCTTCCCAAGTACTGTAATTATAGGTGTCACCCACCACATCTGGTTTCAACATCTTTCTCTAAGCACCTTTTCCATATTCTAACTTCTCTGTGAATACATTTTCATCCTTCTTTTGATTGTTGATTTCTTAGCCCCAATAAAAATGTTTATAAATTCATAAGTAAGCTCCTATGTTTTTATTCTTTATTTATAATTCTTACTGTCTCTTTAAAAGTCATTTTGGTTGAGTAAAAGTTACTTGGTTAGATTACATTGCACTATACCTTACGATTTTAGTAACAATACCACTTGCATTCCTCTTGTAAGTCAGTGGATTGATACTTCATTCTGTGTATATTTTGTTAAAGATGAACATTAACATCTGGAATTTTATGTACTGTTTAGAAAGTTAAATAATCACAACATAGTGTTCACTAACTCTTAAAATAGGATAGATGATAATCTATTTTTCCAATTTTGTTTGAATTTAATAGTGATCTTTAAACCTTTAATACCATAATATACTAAGTACGTCCTTATGTACCCCTGAGAAAATATATATGGGCATGTAAATGTCAAAATTGACTGTCTACATTAAGTAACTTCATTCATTTAATACTTGTATTATTTTATGATCAGAAGCTTCTAAAAAGGTACACTGAGGTTCAACTTTTGCATCCCCTAACATCAAACTTAAAGGTAAAATATGTCACTGCTATTCCTAGTAAGTGTTTATGACTGTTATTTAAAACAAAAATGTACTTGTACCAGGTTCTTTACTTACACCATGACTCATCTACTCAAAAGTATGAAAGGAAGCAATCCCCATCGGGAAAGTACTCAATTGTAAGCTCCCCCAAGCCACATCGCTGATGGTCTTGCTAAGACCAGATGTAGTGATTATAGAACATAGGCGTCTCTCCGTGTGCCACCTTGTAAAACTGATCCCCAGCTTTTTCATCAACTTATATTTTCTGACTTTCCCTGGAGGTAATAATTTCTGCAATCTATTACATATTGTGTAAATTGCTAGTCATTTTCTTTAGTCCTGCACTCACCTCATTAAAACTTTAAATTTAATCCCCCATCATAGAACTATGACTTTTGGTAGATGTTAGTCATTCCTAATCTTTATCCTCATTCTTCATCTGTCTCTCCCTGCCTAGCCCTCCAGCACATAAACATTTCTGTGAGTTCCAGGTCCTGGGGCATGGGAGGGACCCTTTTCCATAATGGTATTTTCTTTTTAATGAGTTGTACTATGGAGGGTTTTATAGCATATGTTCAGCTAATGATTTTTACTTTGTAGGTAGAATTTTACTACTGACATAGTTATCTTAATGCTTAAATGTTTATTAAGGATTACTGTAACTTATTAAGTCGATTTTTTGAAAGTTACATTTTCTAGAGAATTATTGATTTTATTGAACATTAACATAATATAGGTAAATCTTCTCTATATAAAAATCTTTATATTTATACCATCTTTTATATTTTTAATATTTTTGTTATCTCTCTCTTTTATGAATAAACTTTTCAGTTATTTGTGGTTTTTTTTTTTTTTTTTTTTGCGGTACTGGGGATTGAACTCAGGGGCATTCTACCTCCGAGCTATACCCCCAGCCCTATTTTTTATTCTTTATTTTGAAGCCGGGTCTCACTAAATTGCGGAGGGCCTCACTAGGTAGCTGAGGCTGGCCATGAACCCGGATCCTCAGGTCTCAGCCTCCCGAATGCTGGGATTACAAGCATGTGCCACCACGCCCGGTTCTATTTGTGTTTTATTAACAATTAATTATAGGGTATTGGTTTTAAATTGGACTAATATTTTCAGTCCCTAACTTTATATTTTACTTATATCTTCTATTCATTTTGTTTTATCCTTTCTTTTTATTCCATTATTTTTCTAATATCTTGATACAATGCTTAGACTATTAAAACTTTCAGTCTTTTGTTAGTTGGTAGTTATTTCAGTCTGTAAATTTTTAATATTAGTTATACACAGACACATATAATATAAAATTATTGTCTTTTAGTCATATTTCATAATTTTCGTTATAGTTTCCTTTTCTAATGTTATTTAGAAGTTTTAAAATTCTACTTTTTTGGATTAAACTTTCTAAGAGCTTGATTCTAGTTTTAAGTAATTATGACTTGAAGAGAAGACTTCTGAATACTATGTAATATTTTAAAATTTGCATTATAGACTAACACATTCCTAATTTAAAAAATTAACCATATATATTTGAAAAGACTGAATATGTATTTTTAAAAAACTTTGTTTAGAGTTTTCTATGTGTGTGTGTGCTTGTAGATAGATCTATTAGCATAAATTCTAAATTTATTATTTAAGCCTGTCATTTATCAAGTTTGTTTATTCTTTATTATTTTTTACTATTTTGAACAATGTTTTAAATGCATACAGATTCAGAAATTAGCTATATTTTACTGTAAATTTTTTCCTGTATTATCTGTAACCACTATTGTTCCTAATAATAATTTTTTCTTTAAGGTCTATTTAGTCTGTGGTCATATTGCTACACTAGTCAGTCTTTGCTTTTTCTCTCCCTTTCCTTGTTTGTGAACTGAAAATATTCATTTTTCATTTTTTGTGTCTTTTCCCCAAGGTGGGAATTGCTACTATTTAAAGAAAAGTATAATATTTTTATAGTTATTGTGATATTTGATGTTTGCATTATTTTATTAGTTACTCATATATTGAAATTTTCATCCGACTTTTATTAAATTACAAAGTAAAATCTCTTTAATTATCCTGAACAATACAAAGGCATATAACAATGGAAATCTAAGCAATTCCCCACCAAATTTCTTCTTTCATTTTATTGTTGTCTAGTACTATAGTTCTCCTTTTTTAACCTCTGCAAAAACAAAATTATTACTATTATTTCTGTTTATGTAGTCAATATTTATTTAGAATTACCAATAGGCTTTCCTAGGACTTCAACTGATTTTTAATAAATTTCTTTTTAAATATTTCTTTATTTCTTTTAATGTCATGAAAATTATAACTTGTAGATTTTGTCTGAAAACATCTTTATTTTCCTCTAATAACCACTTAACTGAATATTATATTTTAGTTTGATAATTTTTCCTCAACATTTGAAACAGTAATTTGACTTCTGGCATCTTTTCATTTATAAGAATTATGTTTTCATCTAAACTTTCATGAGCCCAAAACATAAAATTTGGTGTTTTTTTTTTTCTGACTGCATTTGTTTTTAAATTATACTGCTTCAAAGATAAAGATCACCAATTCAAAATTGGCTATTTTTTATATATATTCTCATTTTTGCAATGCCTGTTATTTACTGTTTCTTAAAGACTTAACTACATCTTTTTAAAGTCATGACACTAAGGATTTGGATACATGTCATGTCCTCTACTTTCAGCAGTCTCCTTAGTGCTAACATGCCACCCCTCCATTACAGTGCGGTAGTCTTAGGGTTGCAGGTCACCCTGCATTCCCTCACTCCCCACACACGAGATTTGTGCTCTAGTCACCATGTATGTTCTGTTATCTCTGTGTATGTTAGAAACCCAACACAGTGCTGTGACTGTGGCTTTAAGTAATAATTGTTTTCCATGTGATTAGCGAAGGATATTTAATTTTATATTAAATTTTGCTGTGGGCGGCAGCTTGGATATTAGTTTGTTTGGAAGTTTTGTCTTAGCTGGATTCTCTCTCTCTCTCTCTCTCTCTCTCTCTCTCTCTCTCTCTCTCTCTCTCTTTTTCTGTGGTCCTGGGGATTGAACCCATGGACATTCTATCTCTGAGGTACAACCCAGCGCTTCTTATATTTTGTTTGGAAACAGAGTCTTGTTAGGTTGCTGCGGGCCTTGCTAAGTTGCTGAGGCTGTCCTAGAACTTGCGATTTTCCTGTCACAGCCTCCCAAGTACTGGGATTACAAGTGTGCACCACCATGCTTGGCTATCTGGACTGTTTATAGGCTGCTTCTTTCAAGTTGAATCCAGTGGCCAGCCCCGTGGGCAGTTTACACACCAACCTGGGGTTCCCCTTTCCTGAGTCTCTCTTTTTTCAATTGTTTTCCAAGCTGCAAAGCCAGGGCTCACCTTTTGACAGATTCTATTTCTGCTCTTATCCAAAATAGGCCTGCTCTTGTCTATGCTTCAAACCCATAGGGTAATTATTGTATAGTATTCTTCCCAGAGCTTCTATTAATACATAGCTGCAGAACAGTCTATCTAAAGAACACTTATTCCACTGAATCAAAAGTAAAACTTAGCAATGCCTATCAGATATATCTTGCACCTTTGCTCTTTCTAGGCTTGAAATTTTAAAATCGTGTTTATATTTAAGTTATATTTAAGACATATTAAGTTAATATGTCTCCATAATGCATTAATTCCATTTTTTAATTTATCGATTATCTATTCGGGTTTCCAGCTGTGTTTTCTCCAACGGCCTAACATGAGCAACATTCACCTTCTAAACATATAGACATTCTGAATCATATATCTTAATTTAACAAAAATATAGCTCAACATTGTAAAGTTCACATTGAATGAATTGACATATTTTCTAAAGACAATTAAAGAAAATCAAACTCTATGTTAAACACGATTTAGTTTCTTTTTCTCTAAATGTAACTGTATGTTTTGTAAACTATAGTCTTGCCTTTTATTATTTGATTAATGGCTGTTTAGTGTTTGTTTTTTAGAGTGGAATTATTTTCTCTTCCTATGTACATTAGTGAGCAGAAAAGAAACAAGAAATTTATGAAAAATAGTAACTCAGGAAATTAATGAAGATCATATCCTTTTGAGGAGGGCAATAATGGATTCAATTTTTTTTAAAAAAAATCATTCATTATATCACCTTTGGGGAGTAGTCTTTTTTGTTCCCTGAGAAGATTTCTTTTATCTTTCCAGTATTCTATTCTTAATTTTCTATATCCATACCCATGCTCCAAACTGTGTAAGATAGCATAATTTGTCTTTGTAAATTGCTTTAAAAATCATTGTCATCTGACTAATTTTATTGTCTGTAAAATTTGCTTTGACTCTAGTCACATTTACATGGTTACATTTACCACAGATAAAACTCCATTTCCTGTATCTCTGACCAAATACTAGCTTTAGCCAAAGTCGCCTGCGTCTGCCCATATAAATCACTTCATAAATTAGAGTCAGCATTCCTCACAGAACATGGATTCATTTTTGTCCAGACAAAATAAATCATAAAGAAGAGCCACAAAGTTAGGTATG
The DNA here is from genome assembly GCA_004027655.1 of Graphiurus murinus. Taxonomy (NCBI): domain Eukaryota; kingdom Metazoa; phylum Chordata; class Mammalia; order Rodentia; family Gliridae; genus Graphiurus; species Graphiurus murinus. The sequence continues at coordinate 18,690 of PVLC010012604.1, forward strand.
CAGCTGAATTTTCATTAAGCTCCTTCCATTAATGTAGTTTAAGTCTTCAAATTCATAATAAAAATATTGTAAAGTGATGTCCATCTTAATCATTTTATCTTTTTCTCTTCCTTTCTCATCCACTTACACTATTTGCCCACAAGTCTTTTCTCCCTTTCTTTTCAGGATCTCTGTGATTTTATCTGCTGCTTAACTTCGTTTATGGCTTTTAGGTTTCTTGATAGAGCCTTGTTGCAAATTAACAAGTGTTTGGGATATTTGGGTGTAAAAGAGGATGGAGTCTGGATTCAGTAACATAACATCCACCTTTCGGTTACTACCATATTTATTCATGCTTTTAATATTCATTAATTCATTTAACATTCATAGAATGCTTACCATGAGTCACAGGCTTGATAGTGACAAATGTTAGGTTTTCTGCTCTTAATCGCACAGTCAGATGATGGAGACAAATATTGATATATTTGAGATAAGTGCTGAAAACAAGGTAAACACATGGGAAGCACATTGCCCCTGACTATTGCCAACCCAGAGTGTAGTGCAGACCTAACACAGACAGAGGGCTGTCAGGAATCATCCTTCATATCACTGAAGTTATCACTTCTTAGCTGCTCAAATTCTGTTTTTTTTTTATTGTCTAGAATTTATGTAAATTGTTTTCTCTATATGTTTGAAATGTAAGGATGCTTATTCCTCATTATAAATTTTTAAACTTGTCCCAGCAGTGTAAACAGCATAAAAGGTGAAAAGTGGGAATGTCATATGTCACAGCATATCAGGGTAATGAGATGTCTAACACAGACTCATAGACACACAGCCTGGCAAGCGTTTCTTCATATTCATGTTCTTGATAATTCCACATTTATAATACAATGTTAAGCAAGGAAAACTATTTCTGTTGGTAGAATCATGGGTCAACCCAAGGTAAACCATTATTCTATAAAAACCTGGTTCAAAATAATCTAATTAGGTCTTATAACAACATTTCTAAGGGCTACTGTTCTGTTATTGTGTGTAAAATATAGGAACCCTTCCCAATAAAGCGAAAATGAGGAAAACTGATATGAAATCTACAGGACTAGGCTAACAATTTTCCAGACAACAGAGTTATATATTTTGCATTATTGTTCTGAAGACCTATAGGCTGATTAGTTGGGACTGCCTTTTTTTTTCCCTTTCCTAGCAGAACTGCAGATTTAATTTTACCAGTATGAGAAATACGAAGCTAGGGAATTTAATAATTGTTTCACTAGGTAAGGGATGAAGTAAATTCCATTGCCTTTCGTTTGATTACAATCTTCCCTGCTGGTTTAATTAAAAACATCCATGTGAGGAAGAAGAAACATGGTAGAGGACCTAATTGTTTTATTGTACTGGATGTAGACTAGGAACAATGAAACGGAAAGGTTTAGAGTTGTAAAACTTAAATGCTTCATGTAAATCTAAAATGCAGACACAGGTCAGCTATAGACAAATGTCAAGACTAGATTCAAAATGCACTGCAGGCAGAAGAGCTGACATTTATCAGTCATCCATACATCAGTAACTAAAACAATTTTAGGGTTGTCTAGACAGGCATGTATTATTTCTTAAATTCAAATCTTTAGTAGAAGGACAGCAGCAGGCATAGTATCTATATTTAATTTCACAAGAAATAGGAAGAAAAGCCCAAGAAAAATTTCAAAAGCAATTTTGGAGTACACATGTAGAAAAGTTTCCTTGTTGTTATTACATACCAAAAGTAGCAAGATGATAAAATTAGCCTTCTCAGTTACCATGATACAACAATCCTGAAAATGGATACTAAATACTGGTATACGGGATTCAATTTTGTGTTTTGGTTACTTTGCTAATTGTGGATGATATTATAAAAAGGAAATATTAATACTTTTACAAGTTTCTGATCTTTTAAAAATTCTTTCTAAATCAGAAAGTTATTTTTAAATGCATATTTTGAAAATGGAAGAATTCAGCAGCTGAAAATTAAATGTGCAAATATTATGAAAATATCATTTAACACCTTTTCCAAACACAAAGCTAGGAAAGGATTGTGAGAAATAACAAACAGGATAACAGGTAACAAATAAACAATGAAAATAAAGTTGGATAGGGAATTTTATTTGAATGACTTTTGAAACCATACAAATGAAATATACTTTAGACAAGCTCCTCTGCAAAATAACAACTAACAACAAAATTTCTTAATGAAAAGATTGGTCTGAAAAATAAGGACAAAAAGAAAAACAAGAACAATAAAAGTACAAGCAAAATAAATGTCAACATGTTAGTTGCTAGACTATTTTGGAATTTTATTCTTTATTTTCTATTGCCATTTTATTTATTTTTTATATGTGACTAGTTTTTAATAATACAATTTTATTGTTGGATAATTTTTGCTTGTATTAATATACCTTTTTAGATGTAGCTATCTAGTCCATAAATTATAAATCTTTATTCCTGTCTACTACCATGAGTAATCTATAGCTGATACTGCTTTTGATTATTTATATTCATTTAAAATTTTTCTTTTTTCACTTTATTTTTTAAATTTATAATATTTAAAGTCATTCTCAGTTTGAGCTCAGCATTAAAAAAAAATATATCTATGAGCCTGGTTTCTAGTAATGATTTATTTTAAAGTACCTTTTTGTGTTGAGAAATCATGGTATTTTAATGCCATCCATTCTATGGCTCTCCAGGAAGTGCATTTCTCACCCTCCCCCCAGCACACACCCCACATATACATCTTTGTGATGAACATTATTGTGCTAAATATATTACATGGTGCAGATTACTTCAGTCCACTGCTTCTAGATCTTATAGCTGTAAATCACAGCTTTTAAATATTTATAACATCCCCTTGAACACTTAAAGGGAGAAAGCCAAAATAAAATTTTTCATTTGCTCCTAGAGTAAAAATGTCTGTGCTGGTTAAAAAATGCTACTGTTTTCCTTAAGAACTTATATTATCCCCACTAACCTCTACCTAACCATTGGTATTAAATGGGTCTGCTTGAAAGTCTAGATTTTTCCCTCAGTAGCACCAAGATAATTTTTAATAGGTAGGTCTTCAATATAATCTAAGGATCTCTTTTCACTTTTTATTTTTGTATTACCTGGAACTCCCTTTGACTTGAACGATAATTATCAAACCCTTTATTTTCTTCAGACAAAATTTATAGGCAAAATCCAGGGAAATAGCCACAAAACCAAACAAATCAATTCCCAATTTCACTTCAAATTCATGTTTTCCCATCTAAGACAAACTGCAATTCACAGTTCAAATGTGTAAATGTAAAGTTAGCTTTATATTACTGCTCACTGAAAACATATAGCCAACAAAGAGAGGCAAGAACCATTTTTTTTAACATTTAGAGAAAGAATCTTGTTCTAGGTAAATAATTGAAAACAAGGGACTCCTAGTATATTTTAAAAATCCATCAAGATATCATAAACCAATTTGAGTTCATTTCCAAGAATTTTATAGCAACCCTGCTTTACTGTTTTTTTATTATGAGATGGGAATTTCTTATATTTTCTTCATCTTACAACTGCTTTCCCATCAATATCCACTAGGTGGAGATACAATTATATTTTTCTTAGTTGAGGGCGACTTGAACATTTCTGATGCTCTCTGAAAGAAATATTCATCTTCAAGATTTGAACATATATACTGTTTTATTGGTGTCATATGCATTGATATCAATCTATACTTTTCCTGAATATTATTTTTGTATCAGTGTACCTTTCCTTTTTATTTTTTGCTTCTTTGTTTTATTATAGATTCTAAAGTAGAGATGATTGATTGCATTGGTACCTTTTTTTATGATTTCCTTTTATAAATCGGAACATATAATTCAATGAATATTCTCAACTCCAGAATATAGTTAAATGTAATCCCCAGCATTATGTAGAGATGCTTTGATACTAAGTACAGGTTGTTGGCAGGGATTTAATTGAAGGGGTTCAAGAAGAAGAGATGGAAGATTTTCCCTTTTTCTCTAAGCCAGGTAAGAATGCTTCACTCAGCTCTATAGATGCCATGAAGCAAAGGATTGAAAGCAAATGAAGTGGTCTCCAGATCCTGATGTCTCCCCTCTTGATAGAAATCAGCTTCTCCTCGCCTTTCTTCCCTTTCCTTTTCTCTCTTTGTCTTCTCTTTACATCTTTTGAAATCTGTGTTGCTCTGTCTGTTTGTTGCTCATCTTTCTCTATCGATCTGAGAGAGATATGTATACTTACGTGCATTTTTATTAGATTCTTATATAATGCAGTTTCATGCCACATATGCATACCGTATAAGCATACAGAGTTTAGGACTTTATGAAAGCAAGAAATAAAACCAGTCTACACTTTTAGGAGGACTCCATTTATTTTTCTTTCATGTGTATGCTTGTTTTATGGAACCATCTTTGCTAGTTACATATTTCTTCAAATCTAAGCATTAACGTTCTCCTTTCCTGTTTTTCAAGAGGACAAAATGTTTCCTGTGACTCTTATTTCCAATACCACCCTGGAAGCCCAGAACCTTAAAACTCTTTGGACCATGTACAGCAGGATACTCTTTTCTATGTAACAACAAACTAAACTTAAAGCAAAAGATTTATAGCTCACTGAGATGGCACACACCTGCTCATAATCTCAGTACTTGGGAAACTAAGACATGAGGATCATAGGTTCAAGGCCAGCATGGGCAACTTAGTGAAAGACCCTGCTTCAAAAATAAAAAGTAAAATATGGCTCAGGGTGTAACTCAGAGGTAGAGCACCCCTGGGTCCAATCCCCAGTACCATAAACAAATAGATAAATAAATAAACAGAAAAAGAAAAAAAGGCCATAGTAATCCTCTTATATTTAGGAGTAGCCTATTTCAAAAGCTAGCTGAATGTTAAGTTCTGAGTTAGTAGGCACAGGAACTATCACTTGTCTAGCATCTCTTACTCTCTTCCCAAGAAACACATTCCTAATGTTCAAGGCTAAATAAAATAAAGTGGGATCTTTCTGACAATATCACTTCTACTGAGATTTACTGAAATGAAGGTAATGAGGTGAATTTGTAAATTATGGTGCCTATATCTAAGATGTTTTTTAAACAAACAAACAAAAGCAAAGAAAACTCTGACTTGCTTTGCTTTTAGAAACTGTTTAGGCAGATTGACTACATTTGAGCGTATATAAATAAACCCTTCGTCTTTGAATTTGGAGGACATGTTATTTGCTCCCATTCTTTGTGGTTGTCTGTGCCTATGGTCTTTTAATTCTATATAATCATGATCACAGTGGCTCTAACCATACTACAAGCAGTTTGTTTTCTTAAATAGCATTTAATATATCGAAAGTAAATGCACTATGCTTAGGGAAACACAAACTTTTCCAATTTGAGTCTTTGACCAATCCTGCCTTTAAAATCAGCGATATGATTGTCTTTATATTCTAAGAGTGTTTTAAGCTTCAAAAATTTAGGGCAAATTAAAGTTTCTTAAAATTTCCAATTGTTTCCAGTTGGTACTATTATTGCAAAGATAATGTTTGATAGTTTTAGGCTTTTCATTGAGTTCTTGCTTGGAATAGAGACAAATGTTACTGATTATAAAAATGTTACATCCTATAACCAAACAAAATAAATCATAAAACCATAAATATAGTCAACCTTCACTTTTGCATGAAGACATAAATATCAACCACAAAACACTGTTGTTCTTTAAAAGGGTAGATGCATGTACTTAATCAAAAGCACTTCTTTACCATCTTCTATTTTGGAGCATCTTTTTAAGACATGCTAATAATTAAAATAACTGGATAATGAATTTTTGCTTACAGTTTGGATGCTCAGAAATATCTTTTATGTACTACTGCTAATGACCGTTTGGTATTGGTACCACCAGTATTGATATTGGCTCACCACTTCAGTTGACATGGTGCCCCTTTTCTTCAGAAACGATAAACTAAAAAAAAAAAAGCCTTTTTGTTTCCTTTAAAGGAACAAAACAGTATGTACTTTCAAATATCTTTTTCTCAACTTTTCCTTCTGCTGTATGATGATTTCCCACCTTATACAATTCTCCAATCCTGTTTCTTTTCATGTTATATTTAAAAACATAGGAATAATGAAAAATTGTAATACTAAATTTTCTCTGTGACTATTTAAGATTCCTGAGTCTAGAATAATTATCCCTGCCAAATTACATTAGTTTGTTATTCAAGAGCTTTTATAAGTTAGGTAGTTTCCATTCATAATCTCTGCTTATGAACTGAACTATGTGAACTGAAATTACTACATTACTTGCTAACATGACCTTGAACAAATTATTGAAGTGGTTCCACAATTTTACCTGTAAAATTAAAAAGATATATAACCACTTTTAGTATCAAATTAATGCAAGCAGTCCTTAGAAATATGTATGGAACTCAAGTGTAAAATATTGCCTATTATAATTATTATAAATATATGGAGTCTAGTAATATTTAGATATGTCTTGATACTAGTCAGTTTATTTTCAAATATTCTTTCATAGCATTTAGTGCTTTCATATTAGCATTTATTTCTCTCTTTAAGAAATGGAGTTTTTTTGTTTTGTTTTTTTTATTTTAGTTTCTTAGAAGTATCAAAAACTATGACTAAACAATAACATGACTTTCCCAAAGTTTTAAGTCTTATGCCTAAAATATAGCTTAGCTTACAAAGATCAATTTAAAATCACTGTAAAATATAATAACCAGAATTGTCTCTATTTATAATTAAGACATAAAATAATACTATTACAATGATCACTACTCTTATAGACTGACCTTGAATGTATGAATATTTTTCACTTTGTTTTATTTTGAACCCCATAATAACAGTCTAAAGAAAGCATCATTAGTCCCAAATAAAAAAAGAAAGGCAATGGGGGCTTAGAGACTTAAATAACTTGCCAAGACTCACTTAGCAGGAAATAGTGGAAGTGTATCTGGGAGGCAGGCTTTCAGTCTCCACAGCTCACACTCCTAAATAGATCATTAGGACGTCAATGGACCTTCAAATTTTCTAGTCTAAATTGTTATTTATTCAATAAGAAAATGGAGGAAAGAGAAGAAAAGGACTAGACAATGTGAGAGAAAGGCAGATTCAAGCTAGAACTCTTTTGGATTTTTTTTTGTAATTTGTGATTCATTGGTCTTTCTCCTATATTGCTATATCCTATAATCAACATTTCTATATTCTTTTTTGGACAAAGTTTGAGAATGTCTGAACATTTTTATAAAAAAAATCTCAATATTTATAAAAATTATTACACATTTGGCCTAATTTGAAAATAAGAAAATGTATTTCTTAGACTTCCCTGTTAAGAAGGTCAGAACTTCATCATGTAAAATCCTAAATTCTGTTATCTGTACAGTGGGGTAGGAAGCATTGTCTTAGGACAGTCTTTCTCTCAGTTTTCTCTCTCTCTCTCTCTCTCTCTCTCTCACACACACACACACACACACACACACACACACACACACACACACACACACACACACACACACACACACACACAACTAGTCAGCAGCTCTGAATTCTGCTTTATATACCAGGGTTTTTGTTTTTGTTTTCCACAAACCCCAACAGAATCTGGAGGAGAGGCAGAGAAGGCAGGACTTACTCAAGCACTGGTAAACACAAGCAATGATTTTCCATGAAGATGCATTGGTTCCCAATTACTGCATAGGAAGTAATTTTTAGACCCTGGGTGCATGAAAGGAGAGGATCACATTTTCCTAGCGTTATCTTCATTTGAATGTCAAGTTTATGAGTAGCACTGAATTTGAAGAGATTACAATTGATCTCAATTTTCTGCCATGTGAATACACTAAGGTTTATTCATTTAACAAAGGCTTTAAAGATAAAAAAAAAAAAAACACCAAAAACTTAAAGGAGAAAAATTCAGAAGAACAAGCAAAGACTGCCCTCTCAGACTGAGTTAAATGTGGAGCTCTACCAAACTTAGATTTCTTTCACGTACCTCATTCATAGTCATTAATTTGTTTAATAGTACGTTAACGCAACAAAAATTTAATAAGTCTCACAAGTATCCAGCTCTGTGTTAAGTGCAATTAAGGATCAAACAAAACAAACAAGCAAACAAAGGTATATTGCCTACCCGCTAAATAACTAGGAGAAAATTAATGTAATTACAAGTAATTATAAAGGTGAGAGCCATGAAGATCATGAGAACTCATTGTAAAGTGTATTGGAGGTGTTACAAAATGGGTGTGTCTTCATGAAACGAATAAATAGAGAACGGTTAGTGAAGGAGCAGGATTTTGGTTAACTGAAAAAAAATAAAAGACTTTTCATTGGTAGTGGCAAGGTCCTTTAAAGAGAAGATCAGAAAACAGATGTTAGCAGAAAGTTGGCGAAAAGACAGTAGAGAAGATTAGTGAGTCATTCATTTTGACCAGAGCATAGAATCATGCAGCAACACACCAAGAAAAGATCAGAAAGAAGCTTTTTTGTGTTCTGTTTTTAAACAAGTGATTTTATGCCTAGAAACTTATATATGTATACTCATATGAGCAGGACATATGCAGAAGATGTCTATTACAGCATTATTGAAATGTCAAATATTTGGGACTGCTAAGTGTTCATCAGCAGGTAAAGACTGGTATCTCCATGCAATGACTACTGAGCAATTACTGAGAAAAACAAGCCAGCTAACAAATGAAAGGAACAACAAAAAGAAAGCCAGGCCATTTCACATGTACTTAAATGCTGTAGCCTTCATATAGTATCAGGTAGAAAAAGTAGCACATGGAACAATGTGTACTGTACACAGTCCACTGTGTAAAACAATAAGCAGGATATAAACATGTATGCTTAAATATGTTTAGACTATCTCTGGACAAGCAGATACTGATAGAAATGAGTCTATCTGGGAAGAGAGCTGTGCTGCTGTTGGAAGAAAAGTGGGAGGAGGAGGTATTTCTCACTGAGTACCCTTTAATATAGATTCTAATTATATATTCAAATATTTATAGCATATATTACTTAAAGTTCACCTAGAGACATATTTTGAAATCTTATGTCTTTAAAAATACACTGGAAAGAAAAAAATAAAATATTTACTAGTTGGAAGCTACAGTGTTGAGTGTTTTTTTGTTTTTCTTTTAATAGTAAATGTCCTGGATATGCTTGAAGGCAAAAGTGAGGAGATGGATGGATGGCAAGGAAACAAAATAGAAGGTAAGTGAAGATTATAGGATTTAGGGCAGAAGTGGTGAGGCTGGGATCTTAGAAGACAAATGTCCTTTCTATGAGGTGTCTAAACAGAGCCGCTGAATCACACGTTTTGGACAAAAGCTGATGGGTCATTCTTTTGATTGTCTTTGTATAAATAGCAGTGATTGGGGGGAAACAGCCATGAACCTGGCACACAGGGCAGGGCACAGTCCTCACCATGAGGGCCTTGAGCATGGAAGGTGACTTCAAGGTAATGGCCGGATAATTGAGAGCTACCATGTAAAGACTACTTCCCTAACTACCATTTCTTTATAGAAATATTTGTTCAGCAGCCAAATAGGAGATGGAATATATGATTAAAGTGGGAGGGGCCAGGATGGAGATTTAGAAATAAGCATGCTTGACACTTGTAAGGGTCATGTATTTATTCTCATTCATTTACTTGTTGGCCAATTGAGGGCACTGACAAAATCTGCCCACCTGCTTTGTTTGTTGTAAATAAAAAAACTCAGGCCATATGGGAACAGTATGTTGGAAAAAAAGGAGAAAATGTCATTCAAAGATGAAATAAAAAGAAACACAGATAGAAAAGTTTTTGTTCAGCTGTTATAGTATATTATTTGAAATAAGTGGCACTGATGGCAAAGTTTGAAACTGGGCTGTGTCCTATCTACTCAATATGAGATACTTGTTTTTATATTTAGAATAACTGTGGGCATATTTCAAAGATAGGGAAATTAAAACAAAATTAAACTTTGTTTTCAAGCAAGAATCATTTTTTATCTAGGTTAAAATCATGATGATACATATTTATTTATACTTTATTTTATTTTTTTGTAGTACTAAGGAGTAAACTCAGGGGCAGTCAACCTTTGAGCTACACCTCCAGACCTATATTATTATTTATTTTGAAGCAGGGTCTTGCTAAGTTACTACAGGCTGGTCTCTGATCTGCAATTCTACTAACTTGGCCTCTCAAGTCCTTAGATCACAGTCATGTGCCATCATGCCCTGCTTGATCTATACTTATTAATAAGTAACATGACTAATGTTCAGAAGGAAGGAAAGCCAAGACCTTTACTCTCTTGTCTCCTCAAGTTGAGGAAACCATCTAAATATAACCGAGAAAGCATAAAAACCTACTAGACAGTGAAATTTCAGTACAGTGGCCTGAGTGTCATTTTTAGTTATGGTTTCTGAAATTTTATTAATAAGGAATAATAATCTTTGTAATCTTTGACTAAAGAACCAAGAACAAAAAAAAACCTCTTTGAGGTAGAAGGATTTAGCTTGGGACTCATTTTTCATATTTCATATCCATAACAGTCTATAGCAGCTTACCCACTCTAGAAGAGCAGAGGAGATGCCAGTTTAAAAGTGGGAATATTGAAAAAATGTCTTGAAAAAGCACCAAAGTGAAGATATCACTGTATCTCTATCTATCTATCTATCTATCTATCTATCTATCTATCTATCTATCTATCTTCTATAATCCTTCTCCCCATTCTTGTATGTGTGTATGTTTGTACATGTATATGAATTATTAATTAAAAAATAAATAATTAGATAAGCTCATCAGAGTGCAACCCCATGATTGCATTATTGGTGGGTTTGCAAGAAGTTGCACACGTATACCCACATACTCACTGTCTTTTGTCAGGCGATGTCTTCCACTGCCTCAGGACTCTGCAAGTCAGAGAGCATTTCCAGATTCAGTCCTTCACCCCAGGAATCTCCAGCACCATGAACTAAAATACTCCTTTTATTTTTAAAGTAGCCTGCCTCAGATACTTGCTTACAGTAATGCCAAAATACACAGACACCATGAGGTTGTGTTGGGTTACAATAGGGTTGATAAATTGAAACTATAGTAAGTTGAAATAAATAGAATATATGTAATCTACCATACCTCATAGTTTAGCAACACAGTATTCTGTAGAGTATGGGCTCTTTCACCTCAGGATCATGTTGCTGACTGGCATCTGTGACCCACTGCTGCTACTCAGCATGAAGAGAGTGTTCTACTACATATCACTATCCCAGAAAGAGATCAAAACTCAAAATCCAAAGTACCATTTCTATTGAATGAACTTCACTTTTGCACTATTGTGAAGTCAGAAAATCATAAGTAGCACCATTGTAAGTAGGGGGCCTTCTGTACATGGAAAGTGAATATGTAAATAAGTTTAAATATGGAAAGAAGTGGCACTAGAACTCCTCTTAGAGAGAAATAAACCTCGCTTTGACTTTAGAAGATACAGTAAAACTGAGGTACTGAGCAAAAAATAATTTCTTTTGTAAAGAGAGGGAAAGAAAGATGTATTGGGGCATGAGAGAATACATGCTTCGGGGGATGGATTTAGGGTAAAATAGAGCAGAATTTGTTACAGTGCATAGAATATAGTAGCCAGATAATATAGTGACTGCTTCTGGCTTACCAACCTCCCCAGTTGTCAGTAAAGTTGGCTACACTTACTGGTAATTGGTGTAATGGTGTGAGAGATTTTTTTTTTTTTTTCATTTATTAAGAGGCGTGCATAGAGGCAAGGCCCCAAAGAATGGAGATTTTCCATTCTTCCCTGGGAATTTCAGGATATTTAAGCAAAATTTTTTTCAGTGGTCAAATAAGAGATGGATTATATAACCAAAGTGGGAGGAACTGAGGTGGATATTTAGAAATAAACATGTCTGCCATGTGGAACTCATGGGTGGAAGATGAGTTCAGACTCCAATGTCAACTGCGTTATAAGCAATGTACATTTGGTTCTGTTACAAATAATACACATTTGGTTCTTAGGCAGTTCATTTCCTTTTAGTGTTTTCATAATGCACCCCCTACCAAAGCCTTTTAGATTTTTAGGAAAAAAAAGTAATGAATCAAGTGGAGCTTGACAATTTCATTTAAAAGCCTAGACTTAAGGATGATGACAAAATAGTATCTCTTATGTTTGTGTGACTTTGAACCTCACTGGGATGTATACTTACAAGGCGCCAGTGAAAGTATATTTTAAAAATCGTACCTCTGAAGAAGCTCCTTGTGTGGGTGCATCCCTATATATATAAGCTTTCTCCTACCCACTCTACGCTGTTGGTTTCACCCAGAAGCTGACTTGGAGGCAAAGCTTCTAACAGAAGTGGTTCATTTAGAAACTGGGGAACACGTCGAGGAAGTGAGTTAATCCCTCTAGGAAACTGAAAAAATGTGCTCATCTCAGAATTATCCCACCCAAAGGCAAGTGAGCAGCGGGATTTATACCCAACTCTCAACAGTAATTTTTAGAGGATCCTGAGGGTTGATACAGCCCCTCACCCCCCAGCATGCTTTATGTGTGCTAAGTAGCCAGACAAGACTCCTGCAGCTCGCTTGGCTCAGCTGGCTGGCAACTGGATGCTGGTCTGGCAGGAGAACTCAGAATCAGTAAGGGCTGCAGGATGGAGCCGGGAAACGGACAGCATTGGCACGGGAACTAAACAGGCAAAGCATTACCTCTTCCTCTGCCTAAGGCTCAGAAGAAAAGGGACCAGAAATGCAGTAGACTTGTCTTCTAAGGCTGCCTACTAGAGTAAAAATCTTCGAAGTTGTCAGGGTATTATTATACCATGTGAATGAATACTAAGAACAGTTTAGTTAGTTGATTTGATTTTCAGATTCCATTTAATAATAATCATGATAGTGTCCGCCACACACTGAGAAGCTACTGTCTATAGGTACTGTCCTAAATTTTTATGTCAGGTAATTTACGTAATCTTTGTATCCCTGTAGCAATGTATTGTCACTGTACTCAGTTTTAGAAAAGAAAACTAGTGCTCAGGAAGGTATGGAAATTACTCCAGGATAACATAGCAGCAAAATTTGATTATGAAGACAAATAACAAGATCATTGTCCTTTTAAAAAGACTGAGATGTATATGACCTATGTAAGAAAGAATTTCAAAAAACATGTTTTTCAGAGTGTTAGTAGGCATTATATGTTAGGGGATAAACTTTGGAAACTAAAGAAATTAAGGACAGGGGAGAGTAAACAATTTTATTTTGGTTAGTATCTATTTAAGAATTTTTAATTTACTTTCCTTCAGGGTGTTTTTACTTTTTTAATATGTTAAACTATACTATGAATATCTGAGACAGAGGTAGCATACCTGTTTCCCAAAATTGTTTGATGTGGACTCATAGTTTTCAGATAACACCTTCTAAGTGGACAGAATGGATTTTGTGATATTTTATACCAGATATCTTCCTCACAGATAAATACTGTTCAAGTTAATTTGCTAATAACTTTGTCATTTTAAGCTTTCTAAATTAAATAGTGCTAGGTTAAACATTGCAAGTATTTATATTTTTCCTCTTAGAAATTATGTCAGGTGAACACATGGCTGAAGGTAATTATAAAATGTCGGAGCTGTGCTCATGTGAGAATCTATTTAGTGATTAGGGCCAAAAACAGCCCCTTATTATTTTTCACACTTGCAATTATTCATAATTTCAAACCTGTCTTGGCCAGATCAACTAAATTTCCCTTGAAAAATGAAGAAGGAAGTTCGTCTCATTCAGTCACAGTCCAGAAGGAATTCCCCTATTTCAAGGACTCACATAACTCTACCTCGTTTTAGGTCCACACTTTACTTATCGTTTGGTAAATTGACTTCTTACTATCTCTTAGTTTAAAATTCAAGTTACTACAGTCTTGCAGTGAATTTTCAGTTTCTTCTGAATTCTCTTGAATGTGTGAGAAGTCTTCCAAATCATAATAAAATATTTTTAGGGCCTTTTATTCTCTCTCCTGGACTTCAGTGACACTATGAAGTTTCACATAATTTCTAGTCTGCATCTCATCAAATACTGGCAAAATTTATTCAATTCAAATTAAATAGATGTAGCGCAGCGTAATCTTTCTCTATTAAATATGTCACTTTTTGCAATTGTTTCTTAATATCCCTCACAGCTTCCATCTAAGATTAGCACTTTCTTTGCTGCCAGAGTTTCACTAACCTACTGAATTATTCACTGAAGCATAACCTTCAGCTATCAGGTCAGAAAGACCTTGATTATGGCAGGAAGTGAACTGTATAAACCATTTTTCTTTAAAAGAAAATTTCTCAGTATAGCAAAGTCTGAAATGAGATAAGTATTAAATGTGTGTAAAAATTAAGTTCATAATTGATAGGAATTTAGCCAACTGTGACATTCCTGCATTTTGTTTATTATAATGTATAATGCCATCTTAACTACTGCAAAGCAGCATAAAAACATGTGCATCGCCACAGTGCTTATTAACTTAAGAGGACGCCAGCCTGGATATACATGCAACAGACAGAATTGTCGAGAGTTAAATTATATAATGTTTTACACAGCCCCTGCATATTCAGATGACATTTTTAAAAAGTGTATGCCCTCTTCACTTCCTATTCACTTTTGTTTCCTTCACCATAGCTTTGTTTTAGTGTCACATAGCACTAGAGTTCATGGTAAAGTCAGCAATTCACCATGGGCCTCCCTGCAGCAAATTCTATTAGTAGCGTCCCCTGCTTTATCTCAATTCAGTGTTGAAAGGTCATTAGAATACCGGCTGAGGAGACAACACGCTTGGAACACCTTTGCTAGTGTTGAAATCAGAAAACTCACCACTCACACATCAGCCACTTTGTGACCAATCCACTGGGTACTGATAACTGTAGTGCAACATTGGTGCACAGCAAGGCATATGCCCTATTTTCCAACCAGTTGAGAAGAAATGCAGAGAAAATTCTGCTCTACCTTTATCTACATTTATTCCATAAGCCATTGAGAGAGGTTTTCTTTCCCTTACAATATATTTGACCTCAGACACCATTTGTATGTTTTTTCCAAATACTCAGATGGAGTGTATATATTTTAAATACCAGTCCACTTATTAACGTTAGGCTTCTTTTACCATTACCAGTGTTGTAAAACTCAACACAACTTAAGAATGTCAATAGGAAGAGATAATGCATTATTAAAGAGTATGCTCTGATCAGATTTTCTACATAGATTTGCTGTTTAGATGGAGGCAATAAACTAAGAAACATTTTTCGCCATGAATCAATATAAGTGATATAGACAACATTAACTATTTTCTTTTAATGTTGCCTACCCTCCTCCAACAAGAGTCCCAATTTTGTTCTCCTCTAAAACTTTAACCTGATTGAATGATTATTTAAAAGTCTTTTTATAAGCACTTAGGGAAGTCCCCAATATGCAGGTGAAATGATAAATTACTCAAAGCAGTCACCGGGAGAGAAAGACCCAAGAAAGGTGCTGGCAAGGAGAAAATTGTGAAAACATCTTTTCCCTAAGAAAGAAAGACAAATCTTATTAGAACAAACTTCACAACAATTTGCCATTTTGTTGAGGTGACAAATTCACTCATTATATGTTTTTACCAATAAACTGTTTTGGCTGAAAAAAATGTATCAGAAATTGGGAGTTTTAGAAGAAATTGCACATGGTTTATTAGAGTACTAATGTGTTTTTTTTATATTTCTTTATACTCAATGAATTTTTCATACTGTAAACATATGAATTGTTGAGAACATTTAGTTGAAGAAGTTGGAGGATAATCTGTTTTTCTTTGAATGCATATATATCATACCTTGCCAATTAGATATAATTTAATTTTCTTGCATTTGGCATTGCTGTATTTTCTGGATAGAGTATGAATTTAGAAAATAACACCATCAAAATATTATCATGACAACTGAGAAGAAACAATTTGATCATATGGTAAGAAATAATAAGATGATAGTTAGTTTTCATGAAAATTCTCAACAAATCTCTTTCATTTGTTTAGAAATTTGGAATAGAGTTTAACTACAAATAATTTTCATATTGATATTTTTTGGTGAAGAGCATCTATATAAAATTTTTCTTTAATTTACAAACATCAACCCCCTAAATAAGGGTAGCAAAAAATAAGACCTCGGTCTCAGGGAAATCACATTCTTAGAGAGGAATTCATACTATTTTCTGAAAGTTAGAAAATATCCCAATGGGAGCCGGGCGTGGTGGCGCACGCTTGTAATCCCAGCATTCGGGAGGCTGAGACCGGAGGATCCGGGTTTGCGGCCAGCCTCAGCTACTTAGTGAGGTCCTCCGCAACTTAGTGAGACTCAGTTTCAAAATAAAGAATAAAAAATAGGGCTGGGGGTATAGCTCGGAGGTGGAACACCCCTGAGTTCAATCCCCAGTACCGAAAAAAAAAAAAAAAAAAAAAAAAGAAAATATCCCAATGTGAACCAGAATTTAAGAGAGGATCTTGGATTAGTTCTCCAAAAGGTCTTCCACAGATTAAAAATGGCCATGATTTGCTCAATACTTCTGAGGATAGAATCATTCTGTACATTATGAAAGCCATCAGATTATAATTTTTTATGTAATGACTGCTTCCACATTAGACTATGTGTTCCAATTAAGTGAGTAATTGTCAGAAGGTGCTTAATACACCAAAAATATAGGCAAAATTGAACAAAAATCTGTCTCAGATGAGATAACTCTCTATTCTGTATTTATTGTCTCAAAGTAAGCTGAAATATGTCATGTCTTTTCTCCATTTGGTTATGGACAGATGTTTAGCTGTACATGAAACCACCCTGGGAAAGCAGAGGGGAATGGAGATTTCCAGAGGTAGATGAATAAGTGGAAAATGAAGATTAATAAATAAATTGAGCATGTATTTCCCCAAGTGTGGGATGAGGAATCATTGGAGAAAGGACATTAAGTATTAGGATCCTAAGTCTCATAGGGATCTAAGGACTAATGTTTGCTGATGAAGGTTTCATGTAAGATAAAGATTCATTGTTCCCTTCATATTCTTTTAATTATCTTTTCTGATTTTATTCCTCCTCTAATTTATAGTAACAACTATACATCTCATGACAACCCAGTGTAAGTGGTCCATTCTGTGGCACTGAGATTGCGGATGTTTGACCAAAACAATGCACATGTACTTTACTATTATGCTTTATGTATACAGGGGACTTAATAGTTACATGTAGGGCGTTACCAAACTGAGCAAATATTTTTCTCCTCCCTCCAAGAATTCCAAAATTCTTATTAATCAACTTCATAAAATTACTAATTAGGACTCTAATATGGGCATTTCATTTAATATTTTCCTCCAGTTTCTCTGGAGACAGTGTTTACTTTGCTATAGAAAGAAAGCTGTTGCTGGCATTCTGGAATTCATTAGGAGTTTTCCAGAGCTGAGCATCATTATTTCACGGAGGCATCTTCTCCCCCAGTCCCTGATGTGTCTTTTGTTACCAGTAAAAACTACACCTGTGCTACCTGGTGAGTAGTGGCTGTGAGTTGCCTGTGACTATAAAGGTGGCAAATGGAACTTCTGCTGCTGGCTATTTCAAAGCACTTGCTTGAAAACATACACCAGGCATTTGAGTGATGTCCCCAAGCCCCATAACAAACTAGGTCAGATCACTCTTAGAACAATTACTCATTTCTGTGGTCCCCTTATCACTTCCTTGACTAGCCAAGTGAATATTTCACTAGTGGGCTATTCATGGAAACCCAATCAAGATTTGTGGCAGGGTGATAATTTATTTCAAATTTATGATTGTATTCCCAGTAATACATTAAAGGAAGTAGTTTGCTCTTACTTACCCCATGTCAAACCATAGGATACGGATTCTCTGTGTTAGATGATTACTTCATAATTAAGGCTGTAGATAGATAAAGGAATCACCCACAAGGGTGGCTTATAGGTTTTTAAGTGTTCTCTTACTGATTTTGTCTCTCCCAATGGCTTACTAGCATACCTAAAATTTTCACTACAATAACTACATATGGATTCCTCAAAACAAAACTTTTAACTCTTGGAGAGAAAGATATTGAGTAATTAAGACTGACTTTCCAAATACTGGAATATTTCAGCCCTCTATCATGAGACTATCCTTTTATGTCTATATGTCTTTCTACATGATCTTACTTAATCAAATATATTCAAATGGAATTTATATAAAAGATCTTACATCTTCCTCTAATTTTACCATTGTGCTCTACCTAGCATTTTCTTTCTAATTTCCTGTTAAACAGCTCTACTTGAATGCCCATTGGTGTACAAATCCCATCTGAAAGTAAGTTCTTCTTCCAGTATTATTCATTCTCTCAAAAGGTATATTATGCACTTGGTCGCACAAATCTGGTGGATATTGTTCTTGGTTTCTTTCTTTCTTCACTTCACACATTTAATTTAGTAGTTAGCATGGTCATTTGTGCATTAAAACATTCATTTTCTGCATCATGCCCAGAATGAGTTAATGACAATGTAAATAGGATCAAGACACATACCTAAGTTTATCCAAAATTTCCCCATAGAATGTAGAATAAAATTACAAATTCTTACGTGAACTCAAGATACTTCATAAAATTCTCTGGTATCATTTAATACCATTCTCCCCGGGTTAACTGTGCCTTGATGTTCACTTTGGACTTCTTTCTGTTCCTAAAAGGAAGATCGTTTATAGCCAAGAACCTCTGTCTGTAAAAATTGTGATAGTTCCTTTATTTCATTCATGTCCTCACTACAAGGTGAGTTAATTATTTAACAGAATAGTTGCTATCTTTCTACCAATGTAATAATGGTATTGCCATTATAACACCCATCAATCTCTGAATTATCTGACTTATTTATTCACTTTTTTTTGTCTGACCCTTCTTCTGAGAGTTGGGGTCTTCTCTGTCTTGTTTACTCTTCCTAGGTCATATCTGAAACAACTATTACAATATTTTAGGTACTTTATAAATATTATTTGAAGGAAGGAGAAGGGATAGAAATTATTCCTGTTATCCTATTGTGCCTTGTGCATTCTTTCCTGTGTATTGGTATAATAGTAATGATCACCAATATATTATGGAAAATGTAATGGTGTATAAACTAGATTATTCTACAGGAATAAATTAACCTGAGAGTCACAGTGGTTTAATATATAATTTTAATAGTTATTCATGAGAAGTCTTATGCCAGTCAGCAAAGGGTATCTTCCATGTGGTGACTCAGGGAACCAGGATTCTTACATGATGTCATGTTACCCTCTCCTCAGGAGGTACCACGCTAGCTTTTAAACACTTAGCTTAGAAGTAAAGCAAGTCATCTCTGATAAATTAGAATTGGCTGGAACTGGTTTCAGTCTTATACAGCTGCAGGGGAGGCTGGGTTACTTAGGGGAGCACATAGTATATCTGGTAAGCAGTACCGCCTCCAACACAACATGAATGACATGTGACAGGTAAAAGATGTGGTAGGTTATAGGAGGAAAGAGGTCATGAGATTAAAAATTTAAAAAGAAAATAGAGAAAACAAAGAAAAAACCTGAAACAAATAAGTGGGCTCTATGCCCAGCTAATGCAAGGTTAGTAGTAATGTCCACATTGGTGAAAAAAAAAAAATCCCCCATTTGGTTTGCAGATGTAGCCAACACTGTTTCCTGCTCCTAGTATTATTTAAAAGTTTGCCTCTGAAACTCATGTTCTTCTTGATCCTTTGGCTCTGAAGTATCTTCCCACCCTCAGATGGTTCCACCCCAGGCTGGCCTTTGTGTTCCACTTCACAGCTAATCATCTTAGATTAATTCCAGGAGCACTTTTGCCTAATGGAGTTTTAGCTAGAAAGAGAGAGAGAGAGAAAATTGGGAAGAAAGCTCCTGCTAAGTGAATACGTCTCCTCATTTTCTCCTGTGTTTTACATGATCTTTGGTACAAAAGAAATCACGGAAGTCGATGGATTAAATATAAATGTGAAGTAAGGAAATATGTGATAAAAGAGAGACGGATAAAAATGTACTTGAGACCAATGGGCGGACCATGTGGTGAGCTGATATAATACTTTAATTCTGGCATCCCTGTGGCTAGCTCAGGTCGACAACATTTCAAAAATGACAATTATTTGGAATAAATCCAAGATTATACTTTAAATAAAATGTTCATAAATCATAGCTCTTCCACTATGAATAGGACAAGCACATAAGCAATTACTTATAGGAGCAGTATTATCTTGCAATTCAAGCTGTTTCTTAAGTTGATTTGACTAAAAGCTTATTTTTTTCTCCCAAAGTGAAAAATGCAAACATCCAACTTGCCTTGCCTTTTGTCCTACATATATGAAGTTCAGTTAGATGAATCATTTATTCTCTCAACAAGTTACATAAATGAAAAATATGAATTGAAGAAAAGAAAAATCCATTCTTTCTAAATGAAGAGAGTTGGCACAACTGCTGTAAAACGAGGCTGGGTGGGTGGGAAAGAACCGGCATCAGTCCACCCAGCGAGAACACAAGTGCCACAGGAGATTCTGCACTGTAAAAAAAAAAATTGTCTCTGTCTGTTGGTTTTCAGAATGATAGAACCCAGGAAACAAACTTCCTGCTCATTTTGTGCATATATAGTATTTTTCATATCTGATTTCCAATCCTGGGTCAGCCATGTACTAGCTTTGTATCCTAGGGTGAGTTTCTTAACCTGTGTTTGTTTCCTCTTTTGTACAATGAGATAAAAACCTCATAGCGATTGTCTTAATGTGATAATGCATGCAGAACTCTCAGCACAACACTGGGCCCATTTTAAATGCTGATTTGAAGTTTTGATGTTGGGAAGAGTAATATCAAGAATTATACATGATATATATAATACAAAAATACCATATTATATCATAGTCTACCACATAACATACCATAACATATATAGTATATTTTATATATAAAGTGATATGTTTGCACATATGTATATATTTAACTCCATCAATTTATGAATACATACTTTATAAAAGATTATAATGTCATCTCTATTTCCTTATTACTAGTTTCTCTAGTATGAGATAACATGTAAAATCCTTACTTCCTCAGTTTTTTAGTGTGAGTTAAACATTATTCAGTTTGTTTTATTTTATTACTATTTACTTGTCTCAATGATATACCAGTTGCTTTTTAAACTCTAGAATAAAGATAGTCCTGGGTGGGGTATGATATCCATTTGGCATGGGAAATGGCTTTCACTTCCATGCCAATGGAATAAATGTTTCATGATACAAAAAGGAGCTTTAAATTCAATATGAATAAATGTTACTTTACCAAGTAGTGAGTAAAATTCAGAGGGATGAGAGAAGAAATTACAAAAGACAAATCTATATTAGTTCCAAATTAGATTTCTTTAACACATTGAAAAATACTAAAATGTCATGGGAATGGATTAAGCCTACAGACTGCTTTGGACAAAATTGCTTTTTAAAATGGAAAATAAGAATGGTGATGCTTAATATAATGCCAGTAAAAATCCCAACAAAAAATTTTGGTGAGGGAGATTGAAACTTGAAAAACATATTCTAATATGATTTGGAACAATTTCTTTTTTTTAATATTGTGATCTACATTATAAGGCATTTTTAGAATTGTAATATAGTCCACATGTGCATACAAACACAATAGGAAACAAAATTTAGTAAAATAATACTTATTCTAAATACATGCAATAAAGTCTAATATTTTTCTATTTTATTTGTTATCTTTAAAATCATTGTCATATTCTAATAAATTATTTCCCAGAACTTCAAAGGGGATATGGCCTATCCACATTTAAAACATATCATAAAATGATTAAATTATTAAAATAAGAGTTGCAGATGAATTCATTTCTTATTATATATTCTCATGTATTAGAAAGCTATAAATAAGCATGTGGTTGAAACAATAGAATGTTCTGAATTAACTATCTATCTGGTACTGGGGATTAAACTCAGATACATTCTACCCCTGAAAAATACTCAGTAGCTTTATTTTATGTTTTATTTTGAAGCAGTGTCTTGTTAAGTTTCTGAGGGTCTTGCTAAGCTTATAAGGCTGGCCTCAAACCTGTGACCCTCCTCCTAAGTATTTGGATTACAGGTGTGCACCACCATACCTAGCCATACATGTATATTAAACAATTTCACATACAATAAGAATGAAATTCCATTCAGTGATGATTAATATATTAATATATGGTACAAAATATTTCTGAGTATAGATCTTAGATTGAAAAATTATATTTAGATTTTCTGTTTTACAATTTAAATCTAAACAAAACATAGGTAACTTAAAGATATAGGTATATAAAACAAAACTATAAAAAGTGCTAGGAGAATATGAAAAATACTTACTCAACTTGGGACTCATCCAAGGCCTTTTCAAGCATGATAAGAAAGTCAGAGATAATTTTTAAAGTGGATAGACCAACTACTTATAATGTGAAAATATTTATACATAAAAATCATTACGAACATAATTAAATCCAAATGGAAAACTGACAATAACTGAAAACATACACAGGATACAAACTCTCTCTAACATAGGTATGCCTTCCTTAGTATTTAAAATAACTATCACCGAAACTAAATAACATGTTCATAGCATAAGCCTAAATCACGAGTAAGGAAAATCAAGCTGATTATTAAAGAAGATAAAATTAAAACAGTAATAATTTTTTGTACTTATCAAGTTGGAAAAGATATTTTTAGTTATGTATTTTTAATACCCACTGTTAGTTAGCTGGCATTTATTGATTGATTGGTGTCTTTATGTCAACCATTGTTTTAAATATTTGGCATTCAGTCTAGTCTTTCTAAAAGAAAGCCCTGTAAGTAGATAGCCTGACCATCATTTCTGTTTAGAGAACAATGAGGCTGATACAGGTTGTACTGAGTAACAGAGCTAATAAGTAGTAGAGTCAGGTTTTGATGCCAGAACAAAACCTGACAACAGAACCCCCTTTTTTTTTTTGTGGTACTAAAGATTGAAATCAGGGGCATTCTACCTCTGAGCTATACCCCTAGTCCCCTCCCCCTTTTTAAATTTTGAAACAGGGCCTCACTAAGTTGCTGAGACTGGCTTCAAACCTGTGATCCTCCTGTCTCAGCCTCCCAAGTACTGGGATTCTAAGCATGTGACACCATGCCCAGTGGAACCCACCCTTTTAATCAAGATTTGCTTTGTACTTCTAATATTGGTATGGGTGTGAAAAACACATTGGATCAAGTGCAAGGTGGTATCATATTTCTACAGAATAATTTTACAAAATATCCCAAGAGCACTAAAATACACATTCTATTAGGAATACCATGTCTTAAAATTTTAAAACAGGTTCTCATGAAGTTACTGAGGATCTTGATAAGTTGCTGAGACTGGCTTTGAAACCATGATCTTCCTATCTCAGCCTCCCAAGTATTGAGATTATAGGCATAGACCAGCTGGTAGGAATATCATTCATTTTCTGAATATTTGCTTGAGATATAGCTGTAAACCTGTGCAAACAGTTGCATAGATTTCCATAAAAGTTTTTCAAAGTAGAAAATTAATAGAAAAGTACAAAGTTAAGTATTTACTAATGGAATATTTTTACTTGTGGAATATTCATGTAGTAGTAGAAAAACATCTGACAAGTGAAATACTGCCCTTAATGAATAGTTACTGACAATATAGTGAGTATAACATGAATTTTACCAGATATCTTTGATTTTGCATCTAAGATGATTCTCCATTTCTTTCTCCCCTTTTTTCTATTCCTTGTGGCTTAATTGTCTGGTACAACAGGGTTTCTGTCTCTATGGGCTTGATAGTTTTGGAGATACTAATATCAAAGGGAAGGATGCTTTTCCCAGGAAGAATTGTTGTGATTCCAGTGAATTCTCTTCTTCATTCGAACCATGGATGAATGATTTTTATGTGGAATAAGTACAAGGGTGAATTCTGAAGGTTAAATAGGGATGACAGTACAGACACCTTCCATTTGTATCTCTAGATCCACCATCCTCCCTCTCACTCATGGACTACATTTATAGGACTCCCATGTGCTAATCTACTCAAATGTGCCTAGAAGGAGCTCCCAGGGGAGATCAGGAGGAGGGAAGACAGTGAGATCACAGTGCTAACTCCTCTGTCTCCCTCATTGCAAGTGTCGCTTGGACTGGCTGTGTCCTTTGACCATGTTTGTGTTTCCAAAAAAGTCAACTGACTCTACCCAAATCCTTTTCCTTCTAGGTCCCAAGGAGTGTGTTCCCATTCTCACATGTATTTAGGGTTGGCAGTAGCTCACCTGGGGCAAGCTTGGGGTTATTGTCCTAACCTTTCTGGTTTCTCTGTATCCAAATTTTGTAACTTCCCCCCTCTTTTAATATAAACTTTTTCCAATATTCATTAAAATGTGTTATGTCTTCACTCAGGGTAAGATGCTATAAGAGAGTGCTATAGTTTGGATGTTGAGTGTCTCAAAGGCCCATGTGTTATAGGCTTGGTCTCCAGTTTGGCACTGTTGAGAGATGCTGTGGACAGTTAGCTGGTAGGGCCTTCTGAGAGGTCTTTGGGTCACTGAGAATATATGCCTTCAAGGGAGAATATGGGGACCCCCCCTTTTTTCCTTCCTGGCTCATGAAGTAAGTGCTTTTCTCAATCACATTCCCCCCCCCCTTCCCAATCATGTATTACTCTCATTAGAGGCTCAAACATCAGACCACTTGATCTTGGACTGAAATTTCTAGAACCAGTAGCCAAAATAACCCTTTTCATTTATAAATTATTTATCTCAGGTATTGAATTATAGTGACAGAAAGCTAGTACAGAGAGGTTAGGAACCTCATAGTCCTGACTTTGAATTAAAAACATAAATACAAGCCGGGCATGGTGGCACACTTATAATACCAGCATTTGGGAGGCTGAGACTGGAGCATCCGAGTTAGCAGGCAGCCTCAGCTGTGTAGTAAGGCCCTCCACAACTTAGTGAGACCCTGTTTCAAAATAAAGAATAAAAAATTAGGGCTGGGGCTGTAGCTTGGAGGTAGAATTCCCCCAGGTTCCATCCCCAGTACCGCAAAAAATAAATAAATAAATAAGTAAAATTAAAAATTAAAAAATACAAAATCTAAGTATTATAATATTTATTCTGTTTACT
>PVLC010012605.1:0-44069 GCA_004027655.1 Graphiurus murinus
CTATAATAGACTGGAGATTAAAAGACATATCATGTTCCTGGTCCGAGGTGAATAAATAACAGCTTTACCTTCACAAAAATGTCAGCATGGAACTTGCCTTGGAAGTAAATTAAAGGTGACACACAATATGCACTTTGAATGCAAAGTGACCTACCAATGAATGGCTTACTTGTAAGTGTCACTAAATGCTAATTTTAAATGATTTTAGGGTTCCGTACATTTTTATTGATGAATGTGTCAAAGGGCTGCAAGTTCTGAATAATTGTACAAACTTCAGTGCACTACAAACACAAGCTTGTAAAGAGTACTTATAAAGCAGGGAGATTAAATGTCAGCTTTGCTTCAATGCCCCATCAAGAATGGATGTTGGGCTTGAGTATGTGTGCTATCTAGGCACTGCGATGCCTGCCACAGCTTTTATTCTTATTCACTTATTTGATATGCTTTGTGTGTCATGAAATTTTCAAATTTAAAAAAAAAAGGAAGTCTTATTCACTTATTTGATATGCTTTGTGTGTCATGAAATTTTCAAATTTAAAAAAAAAAGGAAGATTAATCTGTGGGAAGCAAACTTTTTCCCCAGTTGCCTTTGGTGGTATTTTTGCTATAACTGTTTTTGGTGTTTGCTTGTTTGTTTTTGCTTATAGGAAGAGCAGAATTACATTTTCTGCACTCCTCTGTTGCTACCAAGAAGCTATTTGTAGATATTATGGATAAAAATAGATATAATATCATAGTCTAATAGCTTTTTTTTAAGTATGAACTCAACATTAGTGAAAAACTTACCTTTATCTTAATAAAAATAGCTCTCTTAATGTATTTTGTTCTATCTAAATCAATTATTAATTACATAAAACTACATAGTTATTTGTAATATGTTTGACTTATACATGTGTTATGGCATTCTATTAAATATAAAGTATGGGCTATAAAATATTTTCTAATAGTGAATTTAATCATTGAATATTTTAATTGGTGTGCTAACTAAATTTTGATCATCAAAAAGTATATTGTTAGCTAGGCATAATGGTGCATGCCTATAATCCTAATAATTGAGAGGCTGAGACCGGAAGATCACAGGTCTCAGGCCAGCCTCAGCAACTTAGTGAGACCCTGTTTCAAAATAAATAACAAAAATGGCTGATGCTGTAATTAGTAGGTAGAATGTTCAGTTCATCTCCAACTAAAAAAAAAAAAAGAAAAGAAAAAAATGTATATTGCTATAATAAGTTACCTGAAGGACTTCAAATGTTTCACAATGTTTTCAACGCAAACTCTTTACTCAAATATCAGTATCATCTATTCTCTATGTGAACCACTTTCCACATGAAAGCCAGAGTGATGTTTTACAAACTCAGAAATGATCATGCCACTACTCTACTTAAAATGACTCAATGACTTTGATAGTGCTAAGCATAAAAAGTCTTACCTTAAAGGCCAAGGTCGTGCACAAGTTTTCTATGTTCACCTTGTTTTACTCCATCCCTTCATATTCTAGCTACACTGGGCGTAGCTCTTTCTGACTCAGGTAATTACCTGCACTGTTCTGTCAAGACTCCTCTATTCACCAGCTCCACAGTCATCTTTCACCTAAGCACACATCACTCACTCCTTTAGATCTTAGATGCTACTTCCTAAAGAAGCCTTCACCTGTTCTACCTTCTGTACTTTCTTCTATCTAGGTTGCCTCTGTGATGTATATCCCTGTAATTGTCCTCTGGGCACTTAGAATACATTATATTAAGTATTTATTTGCATTTTTCCTTCCACTTCCACCTCCAATGTCTACTAAAGTGTTATTGTACATAATGGGTATTAAACAAATGTATTAGAAAAAATGAATTAAATATACAAATGAGTAAACTGAAATTATTCAAAGCAATAGCCTATGAGCTTTGTAGAAGTTGACAGTTATTAAAAATAGGTGATCTTTCTATTCCATCTTATCATTTTTACTCATTTAACTTGCTTTTGTCAAGATAATTTTTCCATTCCAAATTGCATTTGATATGATGTTTAATAAAGATTATACAAAATGCTTTGATTCAAAGGTGAAGCAATTAAAGATTGTAATATAAAAGAGATAAAAACAAATGTCTAACCCTTCACCCTATGCTACACATTTTTACATGTCACTAACTAAATATTTTCTTTTTTATACTTAATTTAATTTTATTTATTTTTAAATGTATTGGTACATTGTAATCATACATCTTTATGAAGTGCAGGATGGTAAAGACATATATGCACATATCACTCATTTCATTTGATGTGTGTGCATGTGTATGTGTGTTCCAGAATGATCATTCTCAACTTGTAAAGGTGCTGCTTTATGAGTCCTATGCCCTGCTTAGCCTAAGGCTAACTTTGTCTATTGATGAAAATCACTATTAGTATGATAGTAATATTTTCACTACTGCTGCTATAGCTGCTACCTCTTGTACTGTCTTGATCATTTGAAGCACAGCAAAGGGTATCTACCCAGAAATGAGACTGAACTATTTAGGAGAGTAAGCATTTAATTGAGGTTTTCTTCTTCAATGAAATGTACAAATTAAAATGGCTTTGAAGAAAAGATAATTTCAAAAGGAATCTAACAGCTGTCAAAAATTTTTAATGCTAAAATATATACCCAGTGTTTTTTTCATTTGAAGACATAACCATTTCCTTTAAATGGAAGAGAGACTTGAATCTATTTATATTCTCTACAAGAGGCCATTTTTTCAATGATATAATGACAATTATTTTTTTAACATTTGTGAACATAATTTAGATGATCATGCTTTAATAAGATTTTTATCCCTTGATACGATCCATTTTTGCTAATGTTCTTAGCACATGAGATTTTCTAGAGTTTTCACCAAGCTTTCTCCCATCAGTGATACATGATGAGATTTATGTGCAAAAATTCTATTAATATTGATGAGATTAGATCTCATAAATCTGAAGTCACTACACATAGATTCTAGAAACAGTAAAATTCTTTACATTAATTAGAGAACAAATTGAGTTACTTTGTCAAATATATAAATACATAAAATAGTCAAGCAGCAAAGCAATTAACATATGAGTAATTAGTCAAAGTAATGAAAATCCTAACAATTATGATAATAAAGTGTTTCAAACAATTACCCTTTTTATTTTGACAAGTCTGTTTTTTTTTTCAAGCCAGCTGCTATGTAGCTTACTTTTAAATAGTGAAATATTTTGGCCTCTCTGAATGTTGTATGGAAGGCTGGTTATTGCTGAGGAATTTTTATTTACAGGATATTGGTCTGAATAAAATGCACACCCTACAATATCTCCTCATGCCTTCTATTTCTTCTTAGGTAAATTGATCCTTGGCTCTTTGGTTGGTATCTTCCAGTCTGAATTTTATAACTATGTCTATATATTTTTGCTTGATGATGATTTTCCCTGTACAATTAAAATGATTTTCTCTGGGAAGATAAAGAATATAAATCTAACTTTAGAACTGTTGTCATTTACTTATAATTATTTGTCATTTTTCAACATTTATTGAACATCCATTATTTAACTAATAAATACCAAGTATAAGAGGTGAAGAGATTTCCTCTTACCTTAAAGAAATCACAAACTAGCAATGAGCTTGGACATGCAAATTAGCAGTGTCAATATGTGGTAGTGGTCATGTACAATGGAAACACAGTAAATGGTAACACCATGGATCTTTTATGCAGATAAAATAGTGATCTGAAGAAGGTAGAAATATCAAGAAAGAAAGAAAGAAAGAAAGAAAGAAAGAAAGAAAGAAAGAAAGAAAGAAAGAAAGAAAGAAAGAAAAAAGAAAGAAAGGAGAAAAGGAAAGAAAAGAACAGAAACCCTATGTATTCTTATATTCTAATTAACTGGTTCTTGGGGGCAGTAAGAATTTCAATATTCAGATATGGGAAATACCTTATCAGATAAGAAACTAAAAGTTAATATTGTTCTTTTAATTATATCATGCAGCATTCTAATCATTAACATCTTTCATGCATAAGTTGCACAGATTGAACACAGCAAAAGAGAAGATAATTATAGGATCTACTTAGGGGAATATAGAAGACTACAGATGATCTATTGAGACTGCACTATTTCCTAGCCCTCTAAATGGCTACCCCCATATCCCTAATTCTCACTTTCACACTGTCTATCAGTCTTCAGATAAATGCATCTCCTCTATCTAAAACCTTCCCCTCACTCCATACCTTACGACTCAAGAACTTGCACAACCTGCCAGCTCCAGGTCTTCAAATTGCATTTCCTGCCAATATTTGCAGGCTTTATTTCCCTCTGCTTCCAATTTACCCTTCACACTCCAGCCAAACTAAATCACTCACTGTTACCTGAGCCCGCAATTCTTTTACACACTTTTTGCAATGAAAGCTACTTTCTCAAATTTGATTCTTGTTTGCCTTGTGAATGTTCATTCTGCCTTCAAATGTCAGCTCAAAGGCCATTGTATTTGTTTCCTTTTGCTGATGTAACAAATTACAAATTATCACAAATTTAGTGCTTAAAATAAGAAAATAAAAATCATCTTACAGTTCTGGAGCTCAAAAGTCTGTAGTGGGTCTTCGGAAAAAAACAAGGAGTCAGTAATCCTGGGCTCCACCTGGAGCCATTATCAGCAGTCCTTGCTGTGGGCAGGACTGAGCTCCACCTGCAGCCTCTATAGGCAATCTTGCCCTTGCCTTTTCCATTATCTTGAAGCCACTTGCATTCCCTGTCTCATGGTCACTTTCTCCATCTTCAAATTGAGTTCCCCAAGGTAGTCCAGGTTAATCATTCGATCTTTAGATGTTTAAATTAGTCACATCTAAGCCGGGCGTGGTGGCACACGCTTGTAATCCCAGCATTCGGGAGGCTGAGACCGGAGGATCCGGGTTCGAGGCCAGCCTCAGCTACCTAGTGAGGCACTCCGCAACTTAGTGAGACCCGGTTTCAAAATAAAGAATAAAAAATAGGGCTGGGGATGTAGCTCAGAGGTAGAATGCCCCTGAGTTCAATCCCCAGTACCGAAAAAAAAAAAATAAATAAATAAATAAATAAATAAATTAGTCACATCTACACAGTCCCTTTTGACCATGTTAGATAATGTATTCACAGGTTTCAAGGATTAGGATGCAGACATCTTTGGGAGTGGGTATTATTTCCCTACCACTTTCAGGTCCTCTGTTAAGATTTATATCACCTTCAATGCCTACCACTGGATAATTGTTCTCATTCAATGTATAATATTTTAAGCTGCTAAAAAAATACCATGGATCGTAAGGCTTAAGCAACAGAAATTAATTTTCTTCCAGCTCTGGAGACTAGAAGTCTGAGATCAGGGTGCCACTTTGTCTAGCTCTGGTGAGGCTCTCTTTCTGGCTTACAGACAGCCACCTTCTCTCTGTGCTCTCACATTGAGAAGAGCACACTCTAGTATCTCTTCTTCTTATAAGACATAAGTTCTATCAGTTCAGAGCTTTACTTTTAACATCCTCACTTTATCTTAATCATCACCTACAGGCTCTTTCTTCTATTCAGTCACATGGGGGCTGGAGCTTCAATATATGAAGTGGTGTGGGCCATTTTAGTCTACAGCAATGTTTCCCCAGACTCATGCTTAAGAATCCTCCGTGGACCGAAATCAGCTATTTTTATATCTCCTTTAATTAGACTCTGATGTTATTAAGGATAATACTAAGAGTCTTTCTAATCTTTTAGGTCCAGTGCCTCATAATCAGCAATCATTTGTTTAACCAGAAAATTTTGATTGTAGATAGAAAAATATCTCAGTTATCCTTTGAGAAGATAAAAACCTTGGGTGAAGCTAATCTGGCCAGAAGAATTTGTAGTCATAGACCATTAGAGCAAGCCAGCTATAGTCTACAGAAGCCATGGCAGTGGGAAGACCTCCAGTGGTTCATGAGTGTGATTAAAATGTATCCAGACCCTTTGTCTCCAAATATCCCTGCTAGTTCTACAAATCTCCCCATTCGCCATATAAAAAGGGCAAAATAATGGGGAGCTCTGCCATAAAATAACAAAAGAAAAAGTCGTATGATACAAAATGAATAACCTTTTAGCTTACCTTCCAGATTACAGCAATTACATTTATCAGAAACCATTTGGAATCATAAACCTTCACATCCTGATCTCAGTTATGCTCCCCTATAAGTTCACTTTCGAACCTTAGAATGTATGATACATTCCACATCAAACATATCTCAGCACCTTGTAACCAACAATGTAATAAGAAATTTCAAGAATACATTAAAGCATTCTTTGAGTTTACTAACATATAAATGCAAATGAATTTATAGCACTAAATAGCTAGTGTATAAATATGTATTATATTATGTAAATACAAAATTTTTAGTCCTAAATGGCTACTGATAATAATGACATTAGTTATATCTGCTGAAAGTGATGTGTTTTATATTTTTTATTAACTTCTTGCAATGGACTAAATTTAAATTAGAATCAGAAATAAGACTATCCTTTTTACTTTTATCTTATTTGAAACTATAGTTTGTAACATTAGGTGAATTTTTCTGTTAGGGATTTGTAGCATAATACTATATTTTTCTTTAATTATGATAATTGAAAAAATAAAGTCATGCATTTTCATTCTCCCCAGTCATATGATAGTCATCCACTATCATATTTTATGCTAGATAAAGTTTCTGCCAATGTACACAGTCACAGAATATTCATTATAAAAGCTGCCTTAAATACATTTGACACGTTGTATAAATGCAAAAATAGTGTTAGTTGTAATAATATGAGTTAAATATGATTGCCTCATAGAAAATATAATTTAATGAATGATTCAGTTACAAAATATTTACTAAAGGATCTTTTGTTCATTTTATAGGACTAAAATTTACTCAAGGAAGGACAAAAACAGAGTGTTTGTTTTAGTAATTGAATAGCTTTTAATAGAACATAATAGAAAGATTCTAATCCTTATGAAAACTATAGAATAGAAACTTATTTGACCGATTCAACTATCTGAAACTCTTAAAAGTAGGAATTTGAGAAAATGTTCATGAAGAGCAGTGAGATATCAGACAAGTCTCTAATCATTCATTTGGGGAAAGGGTCATAATTACAAGTATAGCTACAAATATGACCCAAACTTGAAGTAGAAACCCTGGGTGTGGGTGTAGGTGTCTCCGAGGGAAGGTCAACAGGAAGAAAATAATGGTCAAATATGATATTTAGAACACTGACCAGATACCTAAAATGTAATGGAAATAACCACAAATCCCTCCAAGTCCATTAGCTCTAAAGAATTTATTTGGGCACTTCTTGATTATGTTATATCTAAAGGAAGCTTCCTCAGTTGATATTATATTTTGTATGTGATGATATTGTAGTTTAGAGAATATACTATAGAATTTAATAAATTATTTACAAATGCTGGAGCCAATAATAGGAGACAGTATCACTCCTATCAACCAGAAGTGTGAAGTAAGTTCTAAAATTTAAAGTTCTAGTGATGATTTGACATTTCTTCATTTTCCTATTTACCCATTCCAAAATATCCCAAAGTGTACCATTCCTATTAATTCACTAATTTTAAGATGTGGAAGAAATTTTAACTTTCATTATCATCTGACCATTGGTTGTTTTAGGCCTTAGGCCACTGAAAAGAAGCAGCAAGTATATTCCTTAGCAAATTACAGACTTCTGCTTTTCCCTGTTTTCTTCCAAGTGGTCCAACTGGACTGAGCAAACTGTTCAGTATGGTATATCTGGGTATCTGGGGGAGATATTTGCTGGAGTACCTAACTCAATCACCATCTTTCTTCTCCCTAGAGTGTCTGAAATTGTTTTTCTTATATTAACAAAGATCTTTCCAAGTGGAAAAGACACTTAGTCCTCCAGCATGTTTATGTTTATAACTCACAGGACAAAATCTCACTGGACATGTGTGTCTCGAGCCATCAGACAAACTGGTTGTTACTATTGTGTAACAGGAACTAATATTCCTCTTGCCCTGAAGTACCATTACTTTCACTTTTCCCTGAACTACTTAATTTTAGATAGTTCCATATTTTTGTTTTCAATGATAGCTACAACATGGTTGTGATTATATTCGTCCATATTTATTAAGTCCTATAATCTTAGAAAACCCCAACTTAACCAAATTAAATTGGGAGCAGAAAAAAATCTATAGAAAATCATCTATAAAATCTCTAACAAAGCAACAAATAATCTCATAAAATAGTCAATCCTATCAGGAAATCTATTGTTTATACATCCCTCCTCCCAGCACCCCCACTCTGCCTTAGACTTGAACTTCTGCCTGATCCAGCAAGGTCTGATTGCTCCTGGGCCTGCTGCACAACTCTTATATCAGTTCTCCATCCTCCTAGGGATGTCTTTCATTTCTCTCCCAAGTAAAAGCTTGTTAGTTTCCTGGATCATGGTTTTCCTTTTTCTGGGTTTACTATGGCTTTTGTATGACGCTCATCTTCTACAGGCTGCCTAGGAAGTGGTTCATAAGACCCAGCGTTTTGAGTCCTTTTACATCGGAAAATATCATCAACTCAATCTTAACTTATATCTTGGTGAAAAGACAATAACTACTTTGAAATATTTTTTATGAAATTGAAGACATTCTTGAATTCTATTTTTTTTTTCTGAGAAACCTACTACCATTTTACTTCCTGATTTTCTCCTGAAAATCTCTTCTTTATCCTTTCTGTTTTTAGTTTCAGAATGTGTGTGTGTGTGTGTGTGTGTGTGTGTGTGTGTGTGTGCATGCTTCATTTATTGTGCTGGGAACTTAGTGGATATTTCAATTTGAAAATTCATTGGCTTTAGTCCTAAAAGAGACTTCTGCTTCAATTATTTCTTTGATAATACGAAGCTCCTAATTTTCATCTTCTTTATCTGAAGTAACTTTGAATAAGATGTGTGATATTCTAGACTAATCTAAATCAGTTCATGATTTTCCTATTTTTTGTCTTTCAATTTGTTTCAAATTTTATGAGAAATTTTCTCAATTTTACTTCTTGTTTCTTTTTTCAGATTTTATTTTTAGTTTTCATACTTTTATTGGTGAATTATAGTTTCACATCATAAGGTAGTTCTCAATGAGAGTGATATACATGCACATAGTTTCTGAAATAACTTTTCATTATCATTTTTCTTATTTCTAAGTGCTTTCCTCTGTGTTTGTTTTCATTTACTTTTGGTTTTATTTTTTGAATACAATTTATTTATCAAAAACATTAAATTCCTTCTTTTTTTTGTGGTACCAGGGGTTGAACTCAGAGGCATTCTTCCTCAAAGCTATACCCCCAGCCATTTTTATTTTTTGTTTTGAAACAAGGTCTTATTAAGTTACTGAGGTTGGCCTTGAACCTGTAATCTTTCTGTCTCAGCCTCCCAAGTATTGGGATTATAGGCATATGCCTGGCAAATTCCTTCATTTATTAATTACTTCTGGTCATTGCAACCTCCCTGTCTCAATTTTCTGAGTCCATTTTTGTGATTACATGTTACTGTGTAATTTTAGGTATTTTTCAAATATCTGTCAATCTTTGCTCCTGATAAGCATATTAGAACTTCTGTTATGTTAGTGGCTTGAAAACAAAATCCTCTACTCTAAATAGCCCAGATCCAAATATCTGCAAAGTTTTTCATCTTTTCCTCCTCAGATTCCCTGTGAGAAATTATCTAATCCTTTCCTTGGGTGTAAAAGTCTAGCTCTCAATGCTTTTGAAGGAGGGTAGGAAAAAGAAAAAAAGTTGGATAGATTTTCACTTATCCTCTGTGTATTAGTCACATTTTTATTGCTATGACAAAAACAACTTAGAAGAGGAAGCATTATTTAGGCTCATAGTTCCAAAGGATTCAGACCATGATCAGCTTGGCTCCATTAATCTGGGCCTTAGGTCAGGCAGAATATCATAGCCGAAGGGACTGGCGGAGGAAATCTGCTTAGATTATAGCAGCTGGGAAGGAGAGAGAAGGAGACAATAAACATCCCCAGTGACCTATTTCCTCCAACCAGGTCCCAGCTACCATTTAGTCATCAATGGATTCATCTACTGATAAGGTCAAATTCCTCATGAGTCAATAATTTCCCAAAAGCCCCATCTCTGGGGACATGAGGCATTGGGGGAGGGGCATATTAGATCCTAACCATAACACCTTACTTGCAGTATGCAGCCTCTCTCCCCTCTTCCCAGTGTCTCTTGGTGCAGAGCATGGTTCAAATTATACAGTACCATTTGAGGATGGAAAGTTAATAGTCTCTGAAATAGGATGGAGGTAGGTATCTAGAAGCCCAACTCCTCTTTATAATTTTGTTTAACCAAAAGTCACTTTCCTTATCTCCAGCTCTGGAGAAATTTATGGGGTTATTAAGCTTGTGCAACTTTCTATCTAACTGACTCCTCACTCTGCCGACTCAGGTTTCAACACTCCTGGTGTCCAAAGGCAGCTATTATTCTTCTACCTACTCTCAATTTTCCAAAATTTTGTTCTCAAACTGTGTTTACCCTCCTTTATTACTGTTAGCCCTTCTGCCTTTTTCATTTTCGTCTTGGTGTATCTAGACCTTTTCGTTTTACTCTCATTTCAGTGTGGTTTCTGGGGGAGAGATAAGAGCACATTACCAGTCTGCATGTTTGACTGACATCCATTTGGCTTTTTAAATCATGTTCGGGTATCAATTTGATAAAAACAAATTGAAATAAGAATATGTCCTTCCTCAAATAATGATCTCAGTGTAGTAAGAGCTAAGCTATTATGATAGAAAATATGCTTTTAATACGTGGAAACTAACCTTTTTTTAAAAAAAGTCATTGGGTTTTTTGTATTGGCTTTTCAAACATTATTGCTTCACAGCATAATGTTGACCCAATAATCTTCCTTGACTGGTAGTCACCATCATCAACATAAATAGCCAAATTTTACCCTTACTTTATAAAAAATTAACACCTTTTTCTTTTGGCCCATGGTTGAACATATTTCTTCATTATTACTAGATGCAAAACTTTGTATTTTTCAACTACTTATTATAATTTATTATTCTTCTTTCAACTACCACTCTCAAAGCACCCACACATTATACACACACATTTACTTCACAGCATCTTTCAGGTTTATGAATTTACCAGATCATATAAAAAAGCAATCATATCATCTAACAGTCACATTATACTCATTCTTGGTTCATACCTTTGCTTTATTTGTTTTAGAACAATCCCTCTCTAGTAAGTTGAATGGCAGCTCCCCAAAAGACCTAATCACTGGAACTTACAAATAGTATCTTTATCTAAGAGGTGATCCTGAAATATCTAGGTGACCCCCAATCTAATGACAAATGTCCTTAGAAAAGAAAGACAAAGGTAGAGTGTAAACATAGATGAGGAGATGACATAGACACACAGAGAAGGTAAAGTAAGGATGGAGCAGAAATTGGAGTCATGCAACTATAAACCAGTTGTACATACACCAAGAATGACCAGTGGATTCTGGAGGCCAGGAGAGACCCTGAAGGAATTTTCACCAAGAGTGTTGAGCAGGAAACAACCCTGTGTGCACTTTGATTTTAGATTTCTGACTTCTTGAACTGAGAGGATTGATTTCTCTGAGGCCATCAGTTTTGTGGTAATTTGTTATGTTAGCTGTGGAGAGTTGATTGTATCTTTGTTTTGCTATTTGAGTAAATAAAGAGAATATCCTCACATCCTCAAGTTCTATCCCCAATCTGGTCCTAAAGTCAGAGCTTTTAGGAAGGTGGAAATCAGATGAAGAGGCAGAGAAGTTAGGGTCACTCCCTGAAGCCCTCTGACTGGTGTGCTCTCCAGGGAAGTTGGCCTTTGTGATTCAGAAAACATGAACTTAAGTAAACTGGTGAGTTTGACAAGGATATTAAAAGTCCAGTGTCACTATGATAATATCATACTATTAACTTTATCCAAGATGAAACTTCTCTTGTGTCTACACGATACAGCTGAGTTTACAGGTATCTATCAAATGGCAGTTCTACGTATGAGTCCTTATTTTTAGTCACTTTTTAACTCAAGCCACTTAGTAATTTATGTTTTTTTCACACTTCATTGAGGTGAGGTCGACAAGCAAATATTATATACATTTAGGATGTACGATGTGATTTTTTAAATATATGTACATATTGTGAAGTGATCACTACTGTCAAGCTGATTAAGATAGTCCTCATCTCACATGGTTAATATTTTCTGTATGTGGTGAGAACACTTGAGATCAACTCCTTAAACAAAATTCAAGTATATGAGATTTTTAATGGAACCACCAGAGTTTTAAACAACTTTGAAAACATTTTACTGTTAGTTAAAGAGATTCATTGTGAATTCTTTGAAATTGTTGATTTATCAAGGGAAAAATCATAATAAATTCTA
Source organism: Graphiurus murinus (assembly GCA_004027655.1). NCBI lineage: Eukaryota > Metazoa > Chordata > Mammalia > Rodentia > Gliridae > Graphiurus > Graphiurus murinus. The sequence continues at coordinate 12,396 of PVLC010012605.1, forward strand.
CTTAATGTACTATTCTTCAGATATATTTGTTGCACCATTCTGACAATCAGCTAACCAGAAGAAAATTTCCTGCTTATTTATATCAAGTAAAAAATTCTGTTATATCTACTATATCAATAAACAATATGAAGCATTGTAGTACATTTTATAAGTTTCTCTCTTCTCCCAATGAAGTACCAAGTATAAAAAATAGAATGGTGATTACTATTATTCAGGTTTATAAATACATCTAGCTGGACATGGTAGTGCAAGCTTGTAATCCCAATACTTGGGAGGCCTAGACAGGAGGATCACAGGTTCGCAACCAGCCTCAGCAACTTTGTGAGGTCTGCTGTGACTTAGTGAGATATTGTTTCAAAATAGAAGAACAAAATCAGTCTGGGGGTATAGTTCACAGACAGAATGTCCATGGGTACAATCCCCAGTCACACACATAAATAAATAAATAAATAAATAAATAAATAAATAAATAAATAAATAAATAAAATATATCTAAGTGGATCTTTTCTGCTTTGTTCTATAATGACAAGAAATCTAGGATGTATATATTTTCTATCTTTGTGCTGAAATAAAATTTAAGCAGATATTTAAAGCAATTTATTCAACAAATTATTACTATACATCTCTTTAAACTAAACTTTGTGCTCAATACTGAGAATCTATTTTTTTTTATTGGTGTATTGTAATCACACATCTTTGTTAGGTACAAGCTGGTAAAGGCCTACATGCATAGATTTCTCATTTAGCCCTTCCCCAGTTCCTGCCCCACTCTCTTGCCCTCCCTCCTTCTCAAGTTCAGTTTAGTGATTGACTTTGATATGTTTGTGAAAGTACATCATGTGAATTAGGGTGTTTCCCCTCCCCCCCATCACCTTCAGTTAAGTCACCTTCTTTGCTCATTTAAAGTTTCTCCTTCTTTGTCTAGAGTCCCTCTTAAGATCCACTTTCTCCCTAGCTTCCACATATTAGGGAGAGCATATGATTTTTTTATTTTTGTGAATGACTAATCTCACTTAACATAATATTTTCCAGTTCCACCAATTTCTTTGCAAATGACATGATTTTTTTCTTCTTTATGGCCGAGTAAAATTCTATTGTGTACATAGCCCATAGTTTTGTAATCCATTCATCTGTTGATGGACATCTTGGCTGGTTCCATAGTTTGGCAATTGTAAACTGTGCAGCTATAAACATAGATACACATGCATCAGTCTGATAGTTTGGTTTCCATTCTTTTAGGTAGATACCAAGAAGTGGTATTGCTGGATCATGGTAGGTTCAGTTCCATTCGTCTGAGGATCCTCCAAACTGTTTTCCAAAGTGGATGCACTAATTTGCAATCCCACCAGTAATGTATTAGGGTTCCCACTTTTCCACACCCTTGCCAGCAGTTGTTTTTGATTATTGCCATTCTGATTGGAGTTAGGTAAAATCTCAAAGTAGTTTTGATTTGCATCTCTCTGATTGCAAATGATATTGAACATCGCCTCATAGATTTATTGGCCATTTGTATTTCTTCTTTTGTGAAGTGTCTATTTAGATCCTTTCCCCATTTTTTTGATTGGGTTATTTGTTTTCTTAGATGTGAGTTTTTGAGTTCTTTGTATATCCTAGATATTAGTCCTCTATCAGAAGAGTAGCTGGCAAAAATTTTCTCCCACTCTGTGAGCTCTCTGTTGAGGTTCTTGATAGTTTCCTTTGCTGCATAGAAGCTCTTCAGTTTAATGCAGTCCCATATATTGATCTTCCTTTGAGTTGCTTATGCTTTTGGGGTCTTGTTGAGAAAGTTTTTACCTGTACCTATGTGTTCAAGTGTTGGGCTTATGCCCTCTTCAAATAGCTGCAAGGTCTCTGGCCTGACTTCCGGATCTTTGATTCATCTTGAATTGACTCTTTACCAGGGGGAGAAAGTGGGGTTTATTTCTATTTTCCTGCATGTGGTTTACCAGTTTTTCCAACATCATTTGTTAAAGAGGCTATCTTTTTTTTTCCAGTTTATGTTTTTGGCTCCTTTGTCAAAAATCAATTGACTATAGGTGTGTGGGTTTGTTTCTGAGTTTTATTCTGCTCCATTGGTTTATGTGTCTGTTTTTGTGCCAACTAAATCTGAATCAAAAAGTTAAGAATGCTATTTGATTCTCAGTGAATGTAAATAAAGGTGCAAAGCAGACCATGGAAGATATGATGATGAAGGACATGGCACTGTCTTTAAAATGATAAAACATAGAATGTCCTTTCTTTTCTTTTTCTTTTTTTTTTTGTCTCTCTTGACAAAACTTTCTCTTTAGTTGTCCATATATTTAGCACTGGGTGTAGATATGTGAAATATGGGTAGGAAATATTCTTTGCATTTGTTAGATCAATTTAATTTTGGTGTCAAAATTCAGACTTTATCAAATTATATGTGTAGCTTCCTCAAACCACTTCCATACCAAAGATTCTGCTTGTTTGTTTTAAGAAACATCTTAAAAGTTGGAACAATGATGGATTATTTACTCCTCACTAAGAAGCCAGATAGTAAATAAAAATCTTCAAAACTTCTAAGTACTATAAATTCTCAGAAATTTTGATATCACAATGGAAATCTGATTTCCAGCACTTCTTGTGAATACAGCCATAATAATAGGTAGGCAGAAACTATCACCTAATGTTGACTGAGACAATTCATAAGTTCAGATCTTTAAAAGAAAGGATATTTCCTATTATAACATTATTTTACTTGATTAGCACTTTTGAGGGCCTCACCTATTTCTATTTCTCCACCAGTTAGTGAAGATGATGCAAAAAATTAACCAAAATTAGTCCTGACTTGACTTGTACTTTACTGAGGAGAACTATACTTACACATGCACAAAAACAAACTAATAAACAAAAAACAACTATGTCTCAATAAAGGCTATAATATCTTTATCTAAGAATAATGTAAGCATAATGGAGAAGAAAGAACTTGAGAGGGATATTGAAGAGAAGTCCAAAGTGTGGTAGTGTGGGAAGGACTTTACTGTCATGCCCAAAACCCTGGAGCAAATTCACTTTCCTCTATGTGGGATAAAGTTAATAGTATGATATCATAGTGCCCAGTCTTAACTATCTGCATCTACATGTCCTTGGCAGGTTTTTTTTTTTTCTTCTCTGAAAGAATGAAAAGGCATACAACTCCTTCATTTAACACATTCAAGAAATAATTCTCAATTAATGGTTGGGGGAATGTTTAATATCTCAGCCTTTGCCTCATAGGTAGTAAAAATGTGTAAGTGTGTATTTTACCTTATTCCTATGTTTTCTCACATCTTAAGCTCAGACCATTTCTTGGAGACCCTTTATTGGCTGCCTTTTTTCCTTGTATGACCCTCTCATTTTCTGACAAGGTTTTCCTTTACTTCTCGGATAAGCTTATCACTGTTAAATCCTGTCTCAGAGACTGCTTCCAGTATAGATTTGGTAAAGAAGTGGTTATAGGGAACAAACACAAGTAGGAGAGAAGAATGCAAGCACTTTTCAGCCAAGGGGCAACCAAAATCCCTTTGTAGATAATACTTAGAGGAGTGGTAACCCTTGGAATGCTACAATATTAAATTAATAAGACTTTCATATGTAATGAACCAAGATGAGATATAGATAGAAGGAGAAGCACCAGCTTATGTCATAATATATCAGCATTGAGAAATATTATGGTGATGGAAATTCTAGGGATTTGAAGTTGGTTATTACAAAGAAGGTAATACACTGGAGGAAAGACTTGCTCAGATCAGGACACAATATGAAAGCCAGAGACCTCTATTAAAACACCCTCTTCTCCTCAAGCCAGAGGGTAGGTTTAATGAAAACCAGGCCAGGACCTGGTTATGAAAGTAAAACTACAAATTAGGCCAAGTAGAAACCCTGCAGGTGGTCCCAACATAAGCCTCCCGGCCAAAATTGTAAAACAGATGAAGTAACATATACCAGATAGATTAATGCCATTCGACAAAAAACAAATTGGTCATAATAAATAACAGTGGAGCATGACAACTTTACTCAAACCACAGTCACAATCATATTACCATGGTGAATGTGGCATCATTTTATATTGCAAAAATAAGTTGTACAAGTGCAATTACTTGGAGAATGTGGTGGACCGAATAGTGTGCCTCGACAATAACAACAGAAAGATTAGCTTAGTCTTAACCCCTCGTGTCTCTGAATGTGACCAAATTTAGAAAGAAGGGCTTTGTAAACGTAATAAAGATAAGAATTGAGATGGGTTCATAGTGATTAGAGTGGCCCCTAAATTCAACAAGAATAACCTTTTAAGAGAAAGAGAAGACACACAGAGACACAGAAAAGACGCCACGTGAAGGTCAAGGCAGAGACTGGAGTTACACTGACAAAAGCCAAGGAACTACCTGAGCCTGGGAGCCGAAGAAGTCTTCTCTAGATCCTTCAGAGGAAATGTGGCTCCGCTAATACCTGTGCTCTGGACCACTGGCCTCCAGAACTGTGAGAGAAGAGGTTTTTATTTCTTTGAAGCAAATACAGTGAGTTTTAAACGCCTGCCCAAGAAAGGGCTGCCTGCAACCTCACTGATACCACAGTGACTCTTGTGACTGTTCTAAGAAAATAAAATTATCAGTGTGAGTGAATGGAGCAAGCAGGAGTGTGGCAGGTGTTCTAGGGCACAATTGCAACTTAGAATGGAAATCTGTCTTTTATATATATGTCGAAAAGTTCATTCCTCAGCATGTATGTGAAATTTTAAATTTTGTTTTAGAACCTAGTTTTAGCACTGCAGCCGCAAAATGAATTATCCAGAGGTAAATTTGTTCACCTTTGCTGAGCCTTAGTTTCTTGATATACAAAATGAAGGATTTCAAATAAGAAGAAATGTTTTTCATTCTAAAATAATCTCGCTGTAATTTCCAAGCAAATTTTATACATAGAATCAATTAATCTTACTATAAATTGAGTTGATCAGTAAAGGTATTCATGTAGTTTATCAACTTTGTTTAGGTTCATAGAGCACTTTACATTAAATAAAATATGGTACTCATTACTCACTAGCAAGTTATCTGCATTTCAATTGTTTGTATTCTAATCATTGGCAGTAGTACAGTGATTCCAACATACTGATTTTTGTTACCACTGGCAATATCACATGTTGATTAGATTTTTTTCTTCCCAGTGGTTCAACTGGATTATGTTCAATGCCATGGATTCCATGACCTATTTTGCACATTCACTTATATTATTAACAACTAATAGTCATTTTGTGGCTTTAACACTGAGACAAGAAATTTGATTCTAATAAAATTTCATTGAAAGTGATTAAAATATCATTGATTTTTTTCTTATCAATGAAGTAAAGTAGAAGGTTTGTATTTGAATATAAAATTTGGCAAATGTTAAATAAATTGAGGATATCTCAGGTGAAGATTCAGTGAATGGACAAACAACAAATACACTTCAATAGCTTCATAGGAAATAAGTTTCTATGTAAGAAACATCTCCAAATGTGTACTCAGAATGTCTTTGGCTTATTCTCATTGAAGAACATTTTCTTTCTCCACTGTACACATAACTAACAAGTTTTTGTTTTTTTTTTTTTTTTTTACTTTAAGTATTTTAGATATGGGCTTGTAAATATTCAATATGTTTGAAAAAATAGTCATGTCCATCATTATTTGTTTTGCTTCAAGCCAAATTGTATAGTATAGATTGTGCTATTTCAACACAATGATCACTATCCATGCCTGCCCATTGAAAGTCTAGATGTGACTAGTATAAACTGAGATGATTTATACACGTAAAATGCATAGCCAAGTAAAAGATTTCATGTTGAAAAGGAATAAAAATCATCTTTATAATTTTATATTAAATGTTGAAATTATAGCATTTTACCATATAAGCTAAGTAAAATGTACTAAAAAGAAACTTCATTTAGTTCTTTTTATGTTTTTCTAAGATGTGGAGGATAAAATGTACATTTAAATATACTCATATTTATAGCTCATGTTTGGATGCTAGGTAGTTTTTCTGTTACAAAGTGCTGGTTAATTCTATATCATTATTATTAATAAAGATCCTGTAGGAAAGACAAAGATGGAAACAAATTTAAAAAACAGGAAACTAATACTTATTGAACATCTATTTTTCAAACTGTATTATGCTAATTCTTCTATATATGAGGGATCCTTACCACATCTTGTGAGAATTATGTCATTATTGTAACATTTTATTGTTAATATTTCTAAATTTTGGAGTCATTGATTCACCTTTTTTACCAGTCAAGTTAAAAATAAAGTCAGGACATTTATCGTCTGCCTGCATAGTTGTTAATTTTTTTTAAAAAATCTAATTTGTAACAGAAGATGCACATTTATCATAATAATAGAAGCCCTGGTTTTAGTTGAGGCCTGCATAGTTCAATCCACTAAAATTATACATACCATACTATTAGGGCCTGGCATGGGATACAAGCTGATAGAAATTTCCCTCAAAATAAAGCTGCTGTTATGATTTAAATATAAAATATTCCCTGAAAGAGCTCATGTACTGATGTTCAGAGTTGAGATAATGAGGGCTGTAATCTCATCAGTGGGCAAATCCACCACAATGGATTTATCAGGTGGTAACCTAGACAGAAGGGGTATGGCTGGAGAAGGTGAGCCCTAGGGGCTTTATCTTGGGGACTCTGCTTGTGTCGTTAAATACCCTTGATTACTTGTTTTCTTTTCTTCTGGTCTCCATGATATGAGAGCAGAGGCCTTGCTTTTTTCCTCTCTCTGACTCCCACTGCCATGTCCTGAGCTCTGCTGATGTAATCAGGCTTGACATGAACTGAACTCCTGAAATCTCTAGAACTGTGAGCAATTAAACCTTCCTTCCTCTAAGTTGTATGGTCAGGTGTTTTGGGTCACAGCAGTGAGAGTGCTGACTGAGACAAAAGCTAATGGTATCCTCTGTACTTTCTCCTTACCCCTTTCTCTTTGAATCTGACTTTGATGTCTACATGTCTACAGTCAAATGGTCAAAGCCACCACTTTTTTTTATTTTAACTGTAACTCATCTTTTAGGATAAAAACCACTCATAGGAGTCATAGGAGAATCCTTAAATAGAACAACTTGAGTTCCCAGAGATTTCAGAAAGGAACATTAGCATGAAATCAGCTGGGTGATAACGTCAGATTTTCACATATGAGAAAAATAAAAATGGATATTGTTTAAGTCTTTGCTGTGTTTTGTCTTTTTTTTTTTAGTTAAACTCAATTCCACTTGAAACTATTAATTAAATAACCTTTAAAATGAGATAAAAATGTTTCCGCAATAAGTTTCAAATTTGAGGTTAAATACAATCTGCAAAGCCTCAATAATAATGATAACCTAATAGTAAGACACAAGAATATTTCAACCAAAGGATTTGTAGGGCTTTTTGGCCTTGCTAAGAATCAGAAAAAGGTAGAAAAGTGATTAAAAAAACTCAATATAGATAACAAGCAATAGGATATGATTTGACATAGTTTCTTTATAACTGTGCATGAAGTCCCTTCCCCCTGTATCTCAGGAATACCTGTTATCCTGTCTTAACTCCTGTATCTGTTTTCAGTCCTCTTTCTCACTACATCTTGAGATCAGAGGCACCTATATATGCTTTGAAGTGGAGCATGTAGGCTATACTCAGGAACATGATCAACACTTGATACTTTATTAACCTCTAGTCATCAGAATAAGAAAATGAGCAGATAAAAATTCCCAGACCCAATCTTTCTTGTCATCAAACCAGGGACAATGCACAATATAGGTGAAAGAAGGCTTTCATTATACACCACAGCTCTACAAAAGTATAGCTCTAGAAACCAATACAGAAATGCCAACAATGACCAATGCTTCCAAATGCAAAGTAGATAGCTAGAGCCAAATGGGGAAGCTATTTATTTTATTTTGCTACAAGCTCAAGGCTTGATTCTCATTTTCCCACTTTCAGATTGTCATTTTGCCCATGAAGTTTTTCATTAAACTTTCAGCTGACAGGCAAGTGATAGTCTTCAAACCTGGAATTAGTTCAGTAATAGGAATCTTTGCTGGTGGCCCTATCTGCATTTACAAGGCAGAAGAGTATCAAGGAAAAGTTCTGCCAGGGGGAATTTTTAGAGGTGGGAGCAGATTCTAGATTAAGAACTCGCCCCTGATACTATCCCTCCACTCAAGCCCTTCCATTCAGTCCTGGTGCTTTTATTCCACAGTCTTGCCCTTTTGTAATCCAGGCTGAGAAAATGCAGGCAAGTAAAGAAGCTGACCACCAGGGACAGTATCACCTGCTATGAGTACTTTGAAATACAAATCAGTGTTCTGATCAAATAGCTACATTTTAAGGATGTTTACCAAATCCATTTACTGCATTGAATTTTAAGTTACTCACTATAACCCTCATTAGGTTGTCAAAATAGTTTTCCTAATTTATTTACTTTTTATTATTTAAGTTGAATTATTTTATTTAATTTATAGGCATTATGTACTAAAATAAAATTTCCTCTTTAAACAAAAGTGGAAAAAATTATTATTATACTTATTTTTATCATTATAAGTTTGTGTGTGTGTGGAACTAGGGATTGAGCACAGGGACATTCTACTTCTGAGCTATACCCCAGTCCTTTTTATCTTTTTTATTATGAAGCAGAATTTCACAAAGTTGCTGAGGCTGGCCTGTGACCCCACCCTGTCTCAGCCTCCCAAATACTGGGATTATAGGGTTGTGCCACCATACTGGGTAACACTTGAAATTAATAAAGGAAAAATGAAAATTTAATTGGGTCACTTTTTCCATGAAATAATACATTCAGGGCTAATATATATTAAGAAATGGGAATTCTGCTTTAGAAGAATGGGTTAAGCAAAAACCCAATCCATAATTTAGGAAAAACTAGGTTAAAGCTTTAAAATCAAGGAACAAACAAAATAAATGCAATAGTTTGGAAGACACCCCGTCTGTTTTCTCTCAATTATCTTAATTAGTGTTGTGAAGGCATTGCTTCTACACAGAAGGTACCAATGATATAATGCAGTCTGCTTAAGGATTTAAAATCATTGTCAAACTTTGGCATTCCTGGGACATAACTAAAATTTTCAGCAAACCTATAAACATTTTTCAGATGACTTTGAATATATGAAGTGACTCCAAGTTAATGAAAGTAGAATGGGGGCTGGAGTTTTTTCCCCAAAGCCTAATGTTTAGAATTTTAATCTACCACATTCAGTCAGCCCTAATTAGAGGACTTCAGCACAACGCAGACATCTATCACCGTGATATGACTCTGGGGAGGTATGTGTGTGTAATTAATCACCACGAATACCTGCCGTTCTTTTTTCTCTTGTGGAGATTAGAAGGGAGAGAGCTTAGTGGACCCGCAGCATCCTGTAAACAACTCCACATCCCATCCAAAGAGTCTTGTTTTCACTGTTCTTTTTTTTTTTTTTTTTTTTTTTTTTTTTAGAAGAGCCTTGTTTTTAAGTTTCTAATGTCTATTTGTTCATTCTTTTCAATGCATACATCCATGGACATTTTTATCACCTCAACTAAAACCACCAGAGCTGCTTCATTGAGAGGAGAGGGAGGATATTATTGACTATCTTATGAAGAGTGTGCTGTTCTATCTCAAAGGACAGAATGAATCCCCAGTGCCTATTCACGAAACACCTGGTTTTTCTATGGAGATTTCCATCCAGAGTACTGAGAGTCTCTGACCTTTCTTAACTCCTGAGATAATGACGAGGCAGCCAAACATGTGTTGTCTCATAATTACTTTTACAGATCTGCGCCATAAACTATGATTAAATACTAGAATAAAGGTCATTAAAAGATAAAAGAAAGAAAATGGCTTATTTATGGAAATTAATGAGTTTAGAATTCTGTAGCTCCTTATAGTATAAAACACAAATACCATGAGAAAGTAAGCAGTAAGGAACATTAGATGTTCAAGAATATTTTTTTCCTGCTGGGTCATCAACAGTTTGAGGATAAACAGACGCTTCTGCATATTAAATGATATTTACTACAGGACAGTAGCAGAACAAGGAGTACAGTAGTCTTTCAGGATAAAATAGCAAATGTTAACAGGACAAAGGAGTCTATTCTAATAAGATAAAGGAGTCGATTTCCCAAGGGAATTGTATCCTTTCAGTGACTCTGAATGCAAGTGTACTTTCTTAAAATTTTTGAATTCAAAAATTTTTCCATCAAACAAATCAGAGTAGGAAGAAACAATACAGGTCACTGGAACGAAGTTTCAAAAACCATTGGCAGTATCAGAATGAACGATACTCATGGTCAGACTGAAGAAAAGGAACTCCTGGCATTGGAACACATTTGTCTTTCATGGCAATTATTATTCATATATAAAGCAATGCACCATAAAGATGAGATGTTTAAATTTTTAGTCCTATTTTCCAAAGACAAATCAATTGAAAACAAATCAATTGATTCTGAGTCTCTGAGAAACAGCTGATCAGAGACGGGTGTGGGTACGCACGCTTGTAATCCCAGTACTTGGGAGACTGAAACAGGAGGATCTGGGTTCAAGGCCAGCCTCAGCTACTTAGTGAGGCCCTCTGCAACTTAGTGAGACCCTGTTTCCAAATAAAGAATAAAAATAGGGCTAAAGGTGTAGCTCAGAGGTAGAAAGGTAGAATGCCCCTGGGTTCCATGCCCAGTACCTTAAAAAAAAAAAAAAAAAAAGCTGATCAATGAGAAAGTTTATATCTGAGAACAGAAGCAAAAAGACCTCAAATTAAACAGTCCCAATATGAATGTAGCAAGAAATTTTTCAAGATTGAAAGTGATAGAAGTAGCAGAGTACTAAGTACATGAGTTATGCATTGGAATTTTGATGTAAATAGATAGGAGGGTGTAAATCTTCCCCATAAAAAGAAAGACAAACAAAAAATTTCAGAACAGGATTTAAAAATCAGACCGACAACAGAGCTGATATTCTGCTGCTACCTATCTGAAGCTGGTTAAATCTTGAATTCCTTAATTATATGGGAACACTCTGATGGTACCAAGACTCTTGACATTGTAATTTTGGCAATTTACGATCCAAGGGAATCTGAGAAGGAAATCTAGTTCAGCTCAGACCATCTCAAAAAATTGCATTTAATTTTTGGCTCTTACCCTTATCAGGAAAGCAGATTGTAACTGACCCAAATTCTATTTCAGACAGGAAAATATTTGGGATGATTATACCAGTTTTTATACATTTAAAAATTTTCATTCCAATTTCTTCTATCATGTCCTCTCATTTCAGTCCTGTCACAGTGACTCTCATGACATAACAATCAAAGAAAAACACTGGTAAGAAAATTTGTATTTTTGTTTGGTTATAATATTCCTAAAATTGCCCCAGACAGTAAAAGATTATGAATATCTCCCTACCATCCATATAAAAATATACCTATCAAAATATTCATATTATATAAACTTTAAAAGTAATAACTAGTGATACAAGATCTAAATAAGTATTTAACCAAGTCAAAGAAAGAAAATAGTTAATTCACCAAAGGATTAATGACATGTTTTATGTTAAATATACAAATGGCCAACAAGTGAAACAATGTTTGCATCATTAGCAATCAGAGACATGCAAATCAAAATACACACTGAGATTCCATCTAACTCCAATTAGAATGTCAATTATCAAGGATGCAAAACATAATAAATGCTGGCAAGGATGTGGGGAAATAGGAACTCTTACGCAGCATTGGTGGTATTGCAAATCAGTATAACCACTATGGAGATCAGTATGGAGGTTCCTCAAAAAACTGGGAATAGAACCACTATATGAGCTAGTCATACAACTTCTCGATATCTTTCCGAAGGAATTAAAATTAGAATACTACAGTGATATATGCATACCTATGTTTATATCAGAACAATTCACAGTAATCAAATTATAGAACCAATCTAGGTGTCCAGCAACAGGCAAATGGATAATGAAAATGTATATGCCTACAGTGGAATTTTACTGAGCATAAAGAACAAAGTTATGTCATATGGAGGAAAATAGATGGAAGTAGAGAATATAATAAGTGAGATCAGCCAGTTTCAGAAAGTCAAAGGTTGTATGTATTCTCTCATGTGTGGACGAGAAAATAGGAAACAAAAAGGACTTCAGTCAAATGAGGAGAAAGTCAAGTAGAATAGTGAAAAGGTATTGGGGGATGGAGGTAGGGAGGAAAAAAAAAACTGAGGAAGAGAACAGTTCAAAAAAGGTTATATCCATACATAAAGGTATCACTAATCAACCTCACCAATAGTCATGAAAAGGAAGGAAGGGAAAGTGGGGTGGGATATAGAGGGAAATACAGCAAGTAATGTGTGCATATATTTATGTATCACATTGAATCACACAATAACGTACAATTGCAATGCATGCACCAATAAAATATAAAAAAAAGGAAAGAAAGAGGACGGGGTTATAGATCATTTGGTAGAAAAAAAAAAAAACTTATCACTTAATTAGCATGTGTGAGAGCCTGGCTTCCATGTCCAGCACTGGGGAACAACAATAAAAAAAAAAACAAATAAACAAAGCAAACAAGAAAAATCTGTTCACTCAACTGGGTTAAATATATTATATTAGGTAACAGGCTTGTTTTTTCAAAGTTCCAGATGAAAGAAACACAACTGTATGTAGTTAAAAACCTTAACTCCAGGCAAAAATTTTATTTTGATTGACAGCAAAGCCATTTGTAGAGTCACCATTATTAAAAAAAAAAAAAAAAATGGCTTGTGGACAAAATTTCTGATTTGGGTACTTCCAAATAATCTATTTTATATGCAGCAGTTTTTTCTTTATCTTTCCTATATTAGAAAATAGGCAAGAGTCTACCAGCAAGAGCTAATTTTCTTCACGTTATTGCTTTAATGAGTATGTGTCCCATCAGCATAGGTCAATAAGTTACATTAAACAATGAGCACAACAGTTCTAGCACATTGGGTTTACATCTATCTCATTATAATTTGAGCAGAATATTTTCCTATTACATTAGCAAGAAAAGATTTCAGATTACATAGGAAGTTTTCTTTTTAAAATATGATTAATATGAATTCAAGTATTTGTCAAGTACCTAGACAAAGAAGGATGATAAAATTGTGCAAACTATTAAAAGGAAGATGGGCAACATGTTGTACTCTTAAGTTTTTTTTTTTATTTAACTTATACACAAAATCATTAAAATTATACATATAAGTAAGTACCAAGTGTGTTTTGACACACATATGCATTGCATAATATATGTCAGATCAAGCATATTTATCTCCTCAAATATTTACCATTTCTTCATGGTGAAAACTTACAAAATCCTTTTATATAGTTTTTTTTAAAAAAAAACATACAAGTATGTTAGCTTTCTCTTATACCAATAAATACCTTAGGCAATCAATATATAAGGTAAGATTTGGCTCACAGTTTTAGTTCAGGATAGGTCAGCCCTGTTGTTTTCTGCGTATTGTGGTAGGTTCATCGTGGCTTGAACGCATGGTGAAGCAAATCCCTTCACCTAATGGTCAGAAAGACAAAAAGAGAAAGAAGATTAGGCAGGGGTCCTGTTATACCCTCTAAGGGGAAACCCTGAATGGTCTCAAGACTTCTCACTAGGTCCTATCCCTTAAAAGTTCCACAACTTTCTAATAGTACTACTCTGGGGAATAAGCCTTTAACACATGGGCTTTGGCGAGACATTCCAGAACTGACTATATTACTGCCAATTATACATACCCTTCAATAGGATACCAGAACTTCTTACTCCCATGTAATTATACCTTGGTAACCATTGATCAACCTTTTTCAATTCTTCCTTCCCCAAAATACTTGCCAGCCTCTAGTAACCACCATTCTAGTCTCAATTTGTATGAAAGCAACTGTCGGTACATTCTGCATATGAGTGATATCATGTGGTACTTCCCTTTCTGTGCCTGGCTTACTTCACTAGACATAATAGACTCCATTTCCATTCATGTTGACCCAAATGACAGGATTTTATTATTTTTATGACTGAGTATTATTTTTTGCTATATTTACCACATTTTCTTTACCTATTTATCACTTGATTAACACTTAGGTTGTTGATTTCTTGCCTATTTTGAATAGTCCTGCAATAAAGGAGAGCACAGATGTCTCTTTAACATACTGTTTTCATTTCCTTTGGATGTATACCCAGCAGTGGGGTTACTGGATCATATGGTAGTTCTATTTTTTTTTTTTTGGAGGAAGCTTTATATAGTTTTCCATGATTGGCTATACTAATTTACATTCCTACACCAAGAGTATACAAGGATTTCTTTTATGATCAAAGTTTTAGAGTAATTGCCCACTTGAATTTCTAAAAAAAAAAAAAAATTAGAAAATACTATAGCTGCAAAAAACAAGTTTATCTTATGGGAAAAAAATTAACAAAGAAACAAAGGAATTGATTATGAGAAATAACATGTCCTCAGAATGGATAAAGCATTAGATTAAAATTCACTTACAAAGCAAAAAAGTATTATATGATTATCCATTTTTCCTTTGAAATAACAAAAGAGTAGAATCAACCCTCTCCTATCTGGAAAATAATCCATTTATGGATTCTAAGTACAGGCAGCAAAAGAAAAAGAAAAGGTAAGTAGCAAGAATGATACAAATAGTGCTAAGGTAGCATTTTATAAAGTGCGGCAAAGCAAAATAATGCCTGATTGCCTGCACCTTAAAGACAAAGGCATTGAAAAGGAGAATGAATTATCTTGGCTGAAAGCAGTTTTTTCTTTGTGGAGTATTCATGTTTCAGGTCATCCTTTCATCTAACAGTGCTGATTCATCAGCTCGAAGAAATGATTAAGTTCAATGCCAGGTGGAATGTCATGCTCTTTGTGGGAGCTCAGTAAACATTAATCAAGGGAGCTGATGAGAATTCACAAAGCAGAAAAACAATGCCATCCACACATTTATGATACACAATAGAAATTATAGCAGCTGTAGTATTTAAAATATAAGCTAAAATATTTAATAAAATGTGAGGCTTTCTGTCTCACTTTGGCAACCTTGTTTCTAGTGCAAGTTGACTATTTTAACAAGTCACTAATTCTGTCTTGAATTTCTAATCACATTGCACTATGAAGTTTACTTTTAAAGAAAAAGAAAAAAATAAAACTGAGGGACTGGTGGTAATCTGTGCACATTATTAAATAATTTTAAGATCTTTTTACTAGTGAAAATGATATCAATAACTTTCAAGACAAACATTGACTTTATTAGGTTGGAAAGTTTATCATGTTCACAGTTATACATTTTAATATCTCAATAAAATTATTGTTGGAAATTACTATGGGCAAGGTTATCAAAAAACAATCAACATCACACCTGTCAACTAGCAAAATTATCATTGTTACCTAGCTGGTGACAGGGTCTGCACACTAATGTGTGCAACTAATGTAGAAGTGGAGACAGGAAGAGGGTTAGGAGGCACAGGTTCCGCAAGGAGAAAGGAAAGAAAGATAAATAACATCCGATACTCTGTGGATATTCTCTTAAACCTCACTTCATTTATTCTTCAACCTTCAAGTCATCCCTCCAAGTTCGTTGTTGTTATTTGTTTTGATTAACAAGGAAAACTCTTTGACTTGAAGTTGTGCAGTTCTCCTAGCTGTTAAGTTGTGGAGCTAGTTCGTGAAGGGTCTATTTTAACTCTGGTTTTATAGTTTTAACCACATTGTCTCAGAATCTAGACAGAACCTTTCTATTGTGACATCTCTATTCAACTGTGTCATATGCCTAACTACAAGACAGACAAATAGTTCCAAGAACCCAAAACACCAAGTTTGAACTAATGACCCACTTTGCTCAA
This sequence comes from Graphiurus murinus, assembly GCA_004027655.1. Taxonomy (NCBI): domain Eukaryota; kingdom Metazoa; phylum Chordata; class Mammalia; order Rodentia; family Gliridae; genus Graphiurus; species Graphiurus murinus. The sequence continues at coordinate 28,248 of PVLC010012605.1, forward strand.
TGGTATGATCCTTATAAATCCTATTATTTACCATTGCTTATTGTAGGAAATATTTGTAATTTCCAGAAATCAAATATCCTAGTTGATATACTAATACTTGAAACCTAATTTCTCTACCATCTTGAATATCCTCTCATCTGCCTTCATCTCTCATTTCCTTTGTGAGGGCCAAGATAAGAACTTCGTGCTCTTGGAAGGTCTGGATCAATAATTAACCATCCATATATCATCTGTCTTTTCCTTCTATACATGTATTAACCTTAACCAGGCTTTACGTATACACTGAGCATAATGCTCTGCTTGCATCCCTCAGATCTAGGAGGCAGATAGAATGTCCTCCATCTTCACAAGCTTTATTTTAAGTATCTCATTTTCCTACCACCACTTCTTACTAGTTCAATTAATTTATTTTACTGGTTTCATTTCATTTATCAGCACTTTCCTGTCTGCATTTGTATTGCTATTCAATGTGTGTGTATTGACCTATCATAACTCTGACTTGATTGAAAACATTCACAACTCTCCTGTCCATTCAACCTCCATCTCATTGAACTCAGTTTATCCAATCTCTGCACATGCCACCAAGTCACTGTAGGTAGCTGGGGAGAATATCGCAAGCACGACGATCAGTTTCACTATTAATTCACAATATAAATATAAATAAACACATAGCCCTGGTATTTGTTCTATTAGTACCTTTTTTATCCCCCAAGTTCTTCCCTCCCTTCCCTTTCCCCCTGTCTCTCAGCTAACAATTTCATGTTTCAAAGTTCACTCTCTTCCATTGGTTCTTGGGCATTCATTTTATTTGACTCATAATTGTAGCTAATTCACTATTAATCACCTTTTCCAAATCATTAAATTATTTTGTTTCACTGACATCACTATGAGCTGATCTGGTGTCTCCTGAAATAATCATAACTTTATTGCCCAAATCATACATAAACAACACAAAAATCCTGCCAAATTATTACAGTCTCTCCTATGAGAATCATTTTCTATTCCTCTCCACAAAAAATATTCAATGCATCTTCTACAATTGAATCTATGATTCTGCTGTCTCTTCTTCTATTTACTTATCTAAAAAATTTAGTTGATATTTTGTCCCCAGAACTATGGAGAACGAACTAATTAAGGTAACAAAATTTATCACATTGCCAAACTTTTCAATATACTTTAACCTCATTTTACTTGAAATCTCATCAGACTTTGATTCTGGTATAGTTCCTATCTTATATTCCTTGAAATCACTTCCTTCACTGTCCTATTGTCTCTTGCTCCCCTCCTTTCTAGAACATACCTCCTGATAGCTTTAAATATGGGTAAGTCCCAGGACTCAAATTAGAGTACCCCTTTTACCATACAACCCAAGTGATTATATCCAATACCATGGCTATAAATAAAATTATATATAATTATTACCCAATATATATGTTCAGATGATTAATCCAATATTCTATTCTCTACATTTATTTGGATATCTACTAAGCAGCTCAGATTTAGCGTGTCCAACACACATTACAATTTGTAACACTTCCCAGGAATCTCCTTAACAGCAAAAGGCATATCTGAGCTCATAACTTGGAGTCACCTTTTATTATTCTCATACATGTAGACTCAAACATGTCTACATATAGCAACTTTTCTGTCTCAATTTCTGTATCCCTTCAATTAGGTTTTCATATAGCATCTAGATGACAGCATTCTTAAAATTCAATAAAACGGCATTACTTACCAATCATAAGACTCTTCAATAATTGCATTTTATTGAAAACAAAATCCCAAAAAGTTGCTACAACATTCAGGTCTACCAGTTGTCCCATTTACTTGATTATTATCTCTCCCTAATTCACTGTCTTGTAATTAAACATACTAATTTTTCCACTCTTACTGCAGGGCCTTGGCACTACCCTTCATTGTCTATCCTGCTTTTCTTCACCTTTCTTGACTCCTTTGTGTTTCTTGTTTCCTGTCTAATGTCTGTCCATTGAAAAGCCCTTCACTGATTTATTTTCCTTTCTTCCTTTTTTCTTTAAAGGACTACTGAATTTACTCACATAATTAGAATGAAATCCTTTTAGGCATTACCTTGTATACTTTTATTTTCTCACCATGTAGGCAGCCTCTCATATTATTCCATCAGACCATCTTGTTTATGCATTTTATTTCATAATGTAATATCATTAATTTCTCTCCACATTTATATTTAAAATCATCTAGGACATGGATCTTCATTATTTGAGGTGACGTAGAGTTTTCTTACTTAGAAAAGTTGCTTACATACAGTAAGTACCTTTAAGCATTTGTCAGATTAAAGAATTTGTCAATGGATACGTTATGTCAGAATCATCAGTAATAATATGCACAGAGACTGTGATACCAAAAGCTCAAAAGCCCATTATAAAATTTTTGGGAAAATTACTTACTCTGACATAACCATAATGAAGATGTTGATATTTCCAAAATGAAGACAGGGAAGAGTGCAGGAGAAAGTGAGAAAGATGGACCTCAAAAGTGAGACGTAGATGTTCCAAACAACAGAGATCATTATTTATGTCAAAATTATTAACAATTTAAAATTAGATTACACAACAGTAAATTTCTTATGTTTTTTAAAGAGTACTTGGAGGCACATTTTATCCATTCAATCTATGTTTTGACTATGTAGGTATATAGCACATGTGGTGTATGGGTATATATTCATGGGACTTTCTGTTTTCTTTATGGATTGAATTCATTAAAGAGATGATACTGTGACTCTAACTAGAAATTCATTGATATGCTTTGCTTCTTTTTAGAATTATACATTTCTTGGTGTCTAACACCTGTAAATGTTATTTCTATTTGTAAAACAAACATAAAATGTGTAAGAGTATGTCACAAGGGTTACCTTTTATTCCCTAAAAAGGATCAGCACAGGCATATGAATCATTCCTGAAACTAAGTTGATAGTTATGATGCTCAGTGGTGATACTTATTCAATTATTTTAAACAATCATTATTCAATAATTTTAAACAGTTATCATAAGACAACTCTTCATAGATCTCATGGGTTTTTTTGCATATCTTTGCTAACAAGAACTTTATTCCAGAACCTTCTAAAACACATCTTGAGAAGCGAGCAACTATGAGAGGCAGATAACAATGTCTCCTTCTGAGCAAAGGGTAAGGCGTGCTTACCGTCCATTATGAAGACTGAAGTTGCCTATGCTCAGAGTTTCTCTCATAATGAAACACATTGAGCAGGTATAATCTGGCTCTCTTCATTGCAATGTAAGAACTGGTGATTGGGAACAGATGCCAAATTATGATATTTTGGTATTGCTATTGTTCTGAGTAACCAACTGTCCATTGTCACTGATCTAAGACTCTTGTGACTTCTGTCATCTTCCATAAAATTATGGAAGGCTAGTGTGTGTGTGTGTGTGTGTGTGTGTGTGTGTGTGTGTGTGTGTATGTGTATGTGTGTGTAAGTTAAAAATCTCAGATCTGTCATAGTTCTTGATTATCATCAGTATTTATATAGTAGTCTATAGAATACTAAATATCTTTTGTTTCCTACATGGCAGTATTTGTTTATCTCCAGTTGACTGGTTTCATAGCACTATGATACCTTTTGCATTATCTAGACAAAATCATTCTAAGATGAAATTTCACAGCACTGTATAAATATTTACAACTCTGTATTTTCTTGTTTATTTTTATCTATTTACTCATTGTTTAGAAGAACTCTAACTGACTGAGACATATGTACTTATGCTTTTAGGTCTTCACATAGGCAAATAGAATCTGATTTTCTCATAAACACATACATAACACTCTATGTGTAATTTATTACATGAACAGTTTACATATACCAAATTTAGCAATATGTAGGAACAAATAATTAGATAATGCATCTGTAAGAGAATATAGAACTCAAATTACAGAGTTAAACTAGGGAAGTCAGATTTGAATTTAATAAATTCATTCCCTTGGAGAAACCTCAATAAATTGCCAAGGCTGGCTGCGAACCTATGATTCTCCTGTCTCTCAAGTACTGGGATTACAAGTGTGTGCCACCACGCCCACTTAAAGATTAAAAAATCTTGTTGGACATGGTGGTTCATGTCTGTAATGCTCATACTTAGGGAAGGTTGAGACATGAGGATAGCAGGTTTGAGGCAAGCTTCAGTAATTTAGTGAGACCTTATTTAAAAATAAGATAAAATAAAATAAAGCTCAAATGTAGAATACCCCTGGGTTCTATGACAAGTACCACAAAACAAAAACTCCTTGTTATGGTTTTGATGTGGTTTATCCCCCAAAGGTTCATGTATCAGAAATTTCATGTTAAGTGTTGTGATATTGAAAGGTGAATGATCCTTTAAGAGGTGGAGCTCCTGGGAGTTAATTGGGTCAATGTGGCCTTTAAAACAGATTAACACAGCTCTTGTGGAACTCCAGTTAGGGTTGTATATAGGGCAATGCTAGCCCTTCCCCACTCTCCTGCTTCCTGTCTCACCTTGTGGTTGCTCCTGTGGGCAAGTCTGCCATTGTTATGCAAGTCACCAATCATCCCCAACATACAAAAGGTGGCCAACCAATTTTGGACTTTCAGTTTCTCACTCTGAGCTAAATACACTTCTTTTCTTTATAAATTTCCCAGCCTTAAGTACTTTATTACAGAAATGAAAGACTACTACACCCCCTTCATAAAATGATCTAGTATCTTTGCCTACTGACTCTTGGGAGGAATTTAGACTGAACTTTCCTTAAGTGCTGTTAGATTAATGTATATGTGTGCATGTGTATCTGTGTGCTTTCTTAACTAGTATAACCTTGACCACATAGAATATATTTTCCATGTTACGGTTGAGTTACCTGTGTGCTAGCATATCCTGCCTTGCATTATTCATAGCACTGCACTCTCAAACTGGCATCTCTCAGTGACAAAAATCAATAATTGAAAAGGAAAGTCAGTTAAATCATAGATTGGCAATCAATGAATTTGTCTCAAATTAAATGCTTAAAATCCTTTAGGATCTTTAGGTTATGAATATTAGAGTTTTTTTCTGACAAAGCTAAATGTGGTAGTTCATATCCTTGCTTATTAGATAATATTCCCAAGTAAGATTATTAGTTGAGAAATTTAATCATAATCTTTAGCGTTAATATTAATTCTTTATATGTAGGCAAGAATTACATAAGCTTAAATATTCTTTTGATGTTAAAGATACAAATATTTTGTATTTGATAGTCTAAAAATAATTTAAGCATAGCATAAAATTATGCTACACTATTCAATTTTAACTTACTTTATAGATATTAGCATATAGAGAGAGGAAATATACTCTCAGGAATAGTTTAAACATACAAATATAAATTCCTATAAGATGTATGGAAAATGATTCTCTTTAAGTTTGTAAGTAAACACAATTATAATTTTCAAAATTGACCACCAGCATCATGTTTTTAGATAGTTTGTCTACATAGGTAGATTATTGATCATCCTGATGAATTGAAACCAACATCATTTCCTCATATTTCTAATAATGGCTTTATTCTTATTTTTCTCATGGTTTTTCTTGTTCATTATTCAGTTCTTTTGCAACAGAATTTTCTTGGATCCATCTTCTACATTATAATTTGAATAGAGATTCTCTTTATAACTAGATAAAAGTTCACATTGCACTTGTAACTGTGTAAAAATTATCTTAGGCATAAAACCTTCATTGAAAAAGTAGCATTGGCTAAGACACTCACACAATGAAAACAAACTAATAGAATATTTTCCATTGAATTTGAATATTAGCCCTGATACTGGCAAAAGTTAATTTACTCTCTCTTGTTTGTTAGGGTTATTTTGGTTACAAATGACAACACTACTCAATTTAGCCTTAGCACAAAAATAATTTATTCACTCAAAGGATAGTACTATCTTCAGGCATGGCTGGCTTCAGGAATTCAAAGCCTTGTGATAACTCTTTATCTTTCTATTCCTATCTCAGTTCCATTTGACTTCACTCTCTAATAGATGCTATCTAAGTAAAGCAGTAACTTTCTCAGACAACTCCCAACTTATGTGTTCCTTGGAAGTTGGCATAAGAGGGGGAAAACATTAAAAGTCTTTGTTTTTGCAGATAGCTTCAGTGCAATTTCTAGAAAAGACTCTCATTACCCATCTTGAATCACATACTGATTTATGAACTAATTATTTTTCTGTGAAATGAATAATTCTGATGGGTCAGATGTGCATATATGCCACTGCTAGGGCTTGGAAGATATTCAGAATCCCACTGGAATCAGTCATTTATGAGGATAATTGTAAAGTAGCTCTTCAAAGACCAATATCCTGATCAAACCAGAACCCAGTGTCCTTTTCACTTCCTGAACCTTACTCTTCACGCTAACTATTTTAATAAAATTCAGGATACATATTTTTATAATTTCACGTTAAACAAATATGTATATAAATAAGACTACCACACCTTTCTATCAGCACTTTCAAGTGTTCAGTGTTTTCCTATTCTTACTCTTTAACCCTACATTATAATGCCCTCATTTCTGACCTCTGCAAAGCCAATCTTTTTTATATATACACACAAATTTATTTTCTCATCATTCTATGCACCCACATACACACATATTATAGAAGCCACTTCAATTGTGATCATTGTCATTTTTTTTAAACACAAAATTCTTTCCAGTTCTTTACTTGACCCATTAATTCCATTTGCACTATTGTTAACTGATTGGTTTCTTGAAACAGATTTCCATAGAATCCTAGGACCCCCTACATTTTTTAGTTTTCCTTTTATGTCTTTTCTTCTCTCATAGTTTGCTTTCAGGATTTTTCTTCCTCTGCCAATTATCGTCACAGTAGTTTTTCTCTTGGTTCTGTTTTTGGTTGTATTCTCTACAAATCTCTCTGGGTTGTCTCAAAATCTCCATCATTTCAAATTCTTTTAGGAATATCAAAACCTTCCTAGTTTCTGTTTTAGGTAAAAATATATTTTTATTTCAGAGAATATATACAACTGATTACTGTGAGTTTGAATTAGATGGGAAAAGCACTCCATGCTCTAAACCTATTCCATTTTTTTCTATGTTTAGAAGTCTTAAAAATCATTCTTGAATTTTCCTCTGTATCTCTGCTATCCAATTTATCATAATTTTTCTGTGTTCTTTCTTCTAAGTATATCCTGTAAGTCTGCACTTTATTTTTATGGCCACAAACATAGTTCATGCTGAGGGTATTTATTATCTGAATTATTTTTATAGCTTTCAGGCAAGTATTTCTGCTTCAAATAACAGTTTCTTCCCAAGTCATCTCTATGATGGACCCAGAGGAATTTTTTTGAATCTCAAATGACCTTTTCACATTTCCATGCTTAAAATCTTTCAGTGCCCCAATGATCTTAGGTGGGACCAGCTTCATTAGCAGATGACACGTGCAATTGCACAGGACCCTGCTCTTAGAAGGACCCTATACTTGTTTTAATGAATTAATCTCCTATCTTAAAATTTTTAATTCTTTTTGGGTAAGGAGCTGCATATTTTCATTTTGTACTGAATCTCACAAATTATAGTCATTTATGCCCTAAGAAGCACATACCTTATCGCTTCTAATATTTTCTTAACTAAGTTGCTATCCTCTGTCACTTCAGGTTCTTATGTTGCTCTTTCTGTCCAAACACACTTACAGACATGCCTACATATGTACATATGTATACACATATATACACAACTCAACTATTTGAACACTATCCCTCTTTCCTGAGCTACTATTCAATCTGTAGATCTCTATTTCAATATTAATTTCTGGGGAAAGCCTAATAGACACTAATTCTATAATTAATCCCAGACACAGGATTTCTCTGTTTCTCTCATCTCATACTTATTTAACTCTAGGGTAACTGATGATTTGCTTTATGGATCTTCCAGTGAATACTAAAACACATGCCCATATTTACTCTTTTATCAATAAAGTATTATATAGTTCTTGTTATTATAGATATTTATATGAACTTAAATTCTGAATGGTTAACAAATATTCAAGAAATAGCAATTTTCTTTTCTCTCTTTCATTTTTAACACAAGTAAATGTGTAAATGTTAAAATTATGTACTTAAAATGGACCTATGCTAGAAAATATAATAGTTTCAAAATTTCTACTGTTCAGATTTGCACTGCTCTTGAAATTCAGAGAGAACTAACATCTTAGATTTGACTTTTTTTTTTATTTTTTCAGCACAGATTTTTTATACATTTCTTGAGTACAACGGGGTTACATAGACATTTATGACATATCAATCATTGTCAGATCACAAATAGCACCACTTCTTCATTTTACACGTATAGCCCACATTCTTAACATAGCCTGGTAAAGCAAACTTTCTAGAGTCGTAAAACCATACTCCTTTAGGGTCATATATTTACTTTCTAAGAAGTAGGAGAGTCTTTCATCTCCAGACTTGGAGACGCTAATGTAGCCACAGCAGAAGAGTCAGTATAATTTTGCTCATATATGCAGATAGCAACTGCCAGGGGGGAAAGGGCCCAGCTGGGCTCCCACAACTCCCCCATTTTTATTTTAAAATGCACGAAGGACTGTGCCTGTTTTAGGTCGTTTCCTACCAGGTGCATAATCTTACTCGTCATGGGGTCTCGATGAGTCATTCAACGAGCCCTGTATTAGGTTGATATTGCCCTGAGAAAATCGAACTCGTCATTGACTAACAGGCCCTGTGCAAGGCAGTGCTTGCAGTTTTATTCCATGTAAATCTGCTCGTATACTAACAAAGCCATTGATCACAAGGAGTACAACAAGTGGTAGAATGCATAAGCCTAGAATGACTATTGCCGCTGTTCTGATAACTCCTCCCAGCAAGGAGGTAAACTAGGGCCAGGTAGTGACCAAGGCTTGAAGCTGATCTACAAATGTCTTAGCTGTTTCTGCCACATTAATAGAAATGGGCTCCGCATTACGTAGATCAAAAATCATCTGGTATAACTTTAACAAATCCTTTTTTTTTTAATCTTTCCCTTATTTGGTGCATTGTAATCACACATCTTTGTTAGGTACAAGCTAGTATAGGTAAAGACATCTATGCAAATATTTCTCATTTAACCCTTTCCCAATTCCCACCCTACTCCCTCCTCCTCCCTCCTTCTCAAGATCAGTTTAGTGATTGACTTAGATGTGTTCATGAAAGCACATCATGCTCATTAGGGTGTCGTCCCTCCCCCATCACCTTCCCTTAAGTCAAATTCTTTGTTCACCTAAGGATTCTCCTTCTTCATGGAGTCCCTCTTATGTCCCATTTTCTCCCTAGCTTCCACATATTAGGGAGAGCATTCGATTTTTTACTTTTTGTGACTGACTAATCTCACTTAACATGTTTTCCAGTTCCTTCCATTTCCTTGCAAATAACATGATTTTGTTCTTCTTTATGGTTGAGTAAAATTCCATTGTGTACATAGCCCATAGTTTTGTAATCCATTCATCTGTTGATGGACATCTTGGCTGCTTCCATAGTTTGGCAATTGTAAACTGTGCAGCTATAAACCTAGGTACACATGCATTGGTCTGATAGTTTGGTTTACATTGTTTTGGGTAGATACCCAGAAGAGGTATTGCTGGATCATATGGTAGGATCATTCCCATTTGTCTGAGGATCCTCCATACTGTTTTCCAAAGTGGTTGCACTAATTTGCAATCCCACCAACAATGTATTAGGGTTCCCATTTTTCCACATCCTCGCCAGCATTTGTTGTTGTTTGTGTTCTTGATGGTTGCCATTCTGATTGGAGTTAGGCGAAATCTCAAGGTAGTTTTGATTTGCATCTCTCTGATTGCTAATCATGTGGAACATTTCCTCATACATTTATTGGCCATTTGTATTTCTTCTTTTGTGAAGTGTCTATTTAGATCTTTTTTCCACTTTTTGATTGTGTTATTTGTTTTCTTAGCTGTGAGTTTCTTGAGTTCTCTGTATATCCTAGATATTAGTCCTCTATCAGAAGAGTAGCTGGCAAAAATTTTCTCCCACTCTGTAGGTTCTCTTTTGAGATTCTTGATAGTTTCCTTTGCGGCACAGAAGCTCTTCAGTTAAATGCAATCCCATGTATTGATCTTCCTTTGAGTTGTTTGTGCTTTTGAGGTCTTGTTGAGAAAGTTTTTACCTGTGCCTATGTGTTGAAGTGTTGGGCCTATGCCCTCTTCAAGTAGCTGCAAGGTCTCTGGCCTAACTTCCAGATCTTTGATCCACCTGGAATTGACTCTTGTGACTTTTTATTGCTGTCTCTATTTCCTTGATTTTTATTGGTTGATTTAAGTTTTCTATATCTTCTTGACTTAGTTTAGGAGGGGTATATGATCTAAAAAATTGCCAATTTCTTCCAGATTTTCCATGTTGTTGGAGTATAGTTTTTCAAAATAGTTTCTGACTATCCTCTGTATTTCCATACTGTTGGTGGTAATATCACCTTTTTTATCTCTTATTTTGGTAATTTGGGTTGACTCTCTCTTTCTTTTGGTTAGGTTGGCCAATGGTTTATCTATCTTTTTTTTTTTTTTTCAAGAAACCAGCATTTGGTTTTGTTGATTTTCTGTATTTTTTTTTATTCTCTATTTCATTAATTTCTGCTCTGATTTTCATGATTTCCTGTCTTCTACTGGCTTTGGGGTTGGACTGTTCTTGTTTTTCAAGGGCTTTGAGCTGTGTCATTAGGTTATTTATTTGTTGAGTTTCTGTTCTTCTTATATGGGCACTCAGTGCTATTAATTTTCCTCTTAGTATTGCCTTTAAGGTGTCCCAGAGGTTTTGATATGTTGTGTCTCTGTTTTCATTGGTTTCTAGGAATTTTTTAACTTCCCCCCTTACTTCTTCTATGACCCATTCCTCGTTCAGCAATGTGGTGTTCAGTCTTCATGTGTTTACATGGTTACTCTGGGTCTTCTTAGAGTTGATTTCTAGTTTCACTCCATTGTGGTCTGAAAAGATGCAGGGAATTATGTTACATTTTTTGAATTTGCCAGTGCTCTCTTTGTGGCCCAGAATGTGGCCTATTTTGGAGAAGGTTCCATGCACTGCTGAGAAAATGTGAGTTCAGCTGTAGTTGGGTGAAATATTCTGTATGTGTCTAACAGGTCCATTTGGTTTATGGTATTATTTAGGTCTGAAGCACCTTTACTGACCTTTTTTTTAGAACATCGGTCTAGTGATGTGAGAGGAGTATTGAAGTCTCCTAGTATTAGTGTATTGGGATCTATGTGTGATTTTATATCATGCAGAGTTTGTTGGCTGCACCTATGTTTGGGCATAGATGTCGATAATTGTTATTTCCTCTTGCTCTATTGTTCCTTTTACTAGTAAAAGGTGACCTTCTTTGTCTCTTTTGATGAGCTTAGGCTTGAAATCTAATTTATCTGATATCATACTTGCTACTCCTGCTTGTCTTTGAGTTCCTTTGGCATGAATTACCTTTCTCCAGCTCTTCACCTTTAGTTTGTGGGAATCTTTGTTTGTAAGGTGTGTTTCTTGCAGGCAGCATTTAGATGGATTCTGGGTTTTGATCCATTTTGCCACCTTGTGCCTTTTTAATGGGGAGTTGAGACCTTTAATATTCAGTGTGATTATTGAAAGATGATTTTTAATTCCTAACATTTTGAGTTCTGACTTCTGTTTGTTGTAATGTTTGTTCTTCTTTGCTTAGTTGTTTGCTTCCTAGAATTATTGTTTCTCTGGTTCTGACGTTTACTTGTTAGTTCTTCTTTGTAGTTAATCTGTTTGAGTATTTTCTCTAGTGCTGGTTTGGAAGACATAAATGCTTTCAGTTTCTGTTTGTCATGGAAGGTTTTTATATCCCCGTCAATTTTGAGAAAGAGTTTTGCTGGGTAGGAGAATCTTGGCTGCAAGTTATTTTCTTTCAGAGTTTGGAATATGTTACTCCAGCCCCTCCTAGCTTTCATGACTTGGTTTGGGAGGTCTGGAGTGATTCTAATTGGTTTGCCTCTAAATATTACTTAGCCTTTAACTTTTGTTGCCTTTAGAATTCTTTCCTTAGCTTCTACATTAGTCATCTTGATTATTATGTGGCATGGTGAACTTCTTCTTTGGTCTTGTCTAAAGGGGGTTCTAAATGTTTCCTGCACCTGTATGTCAACTTCTCTTTCTATGTTTGGAAAATTCTCTGATATTACTTCTTTGAAAAGGTTGTTTATTCCATTAGTTTCAACTTCTAATCCCTCTTCTATGCCTATTATTCTTAGGTTAGCTCTTTTAAAATTGGCCCAGATCTCATCGATGTTGGATTTATACTGTCGAATTTTTTTTTCTAGATTATGTGTAATGGATTCATTTTTGGAATGGTCATCTTCTAAGAGTGATATTCTATTTTCCATGTGGTCTAATCTATTGTTTATAGTTTGTATTGATGCCTTCGCTTCTATTATTGCATCTTTCACGTCCTTCACTTCCCCCAAGGCTTCTCTATGATTCCTGCTCAAGGTGTCAGCTTCTTTGTTTATTTGTTCCTTTATTTCTTTCTAGCTCTCTCTGCATTCTTTCTGGAAGTTTTGTAATGTTTCTATTATTGAAGATCCGAATTGTTCTTCTGGTAAGCTCTGCCGTTCAGTGTCGTTGAGTTCTGTTATTGTGGGCTTGTGTTGGCTCATTGTTTCTTTGGTATTTCTCCTTCCCATGGGTTCCCTGTTCTTAAATTTATAACTTTGCTGCTCTTGCACGCTTTCTCTGGTTTCTTATTTTTAGGTTTCTTATTTTTATTTTCTCTCTGTGAGTGGTATCTTGTACTGAGTTGCAATTACTCTGGTGCTTCTTCTGCCTGCTCTATTGGTGGTTTCAGGTGTTGACTCCTAGGGTCTAGCAAAAGTTTTATGCTGCTTTGCTTCTCTTTCCTTCCATCAAGAAGCTGCTCCTGCAGCAGTTTTGATTCAAGCTCTCCAGTACAGTTATCTCTACTCCAGCTCTGTAGGGAGAGGTGAGCTGGGATGGCCCTGCATGGGCTTAAGCTGGTCGTACCATGTGTTCCAGTGTCTGTCGAAGGTGCCTTGATATGCCGCCTGGCTAGGATGAGGAGTTCAGGAGTTGCTCACTCCACCTCTGGTCAGTGGGGATGCAGAAGGTCGTTATATATTTCTTTGTCTGCAGACCCCATGCCGGGAGTCGGCTCAATGGTGGTTGCCACTCAGTGGTGTGGTGCCGCGGCTATAAAAACAGGCTTCTTTGCTCTCCCTGGTCAGCCCTCCGGATTCTGATCAGCTGTATTTCAGTTTTTGTAGCGTTTTTCACCTTTTTGTTGCTTTTTTTTCTTCTATCAAAAAGCTGTTTCTATGGCTGATTTGAATTGAGTTCATAGTGCCTCTTGAGACGCCATCTACCCCCATCACCTATATTTGACTTCTGCAAGTATTATAAGAAAGGCAATATTTGTCAAGCCAGAGCTCCAATGTTTATAGTATAGCATTCATCACTGACTACTCTCCTCATTGACTATGCCAAGGGTGGTCTTTTATAATCATACAACTGTTATTATTATTCTGAAAAAGTAAGCTTAATTGTTGCTGAGGCTAATGATAAAGACCAAAAGAAACAAAAGACTAAAGGTAAAATTTCCTATCTTATTATCATTGTCAAAACAATCCCTATGCATTCCATGTAAATAAAAGGCAGTGGAGGAAGTTGATATTCACATAAAAGCATACCAAAGTGAATCTAAGACATTTTGTGTAAATAATATAGAAACATGGTAAACAATGCTGGAAAGGCACTGCAAAATAAGCTTTTGCAAATATCTAAAGTGGATTAAGGTGGAAAATAATTCTCTAATTTCAGAATTTTGTCCTAATGCTCATTTATATCAAATTATTCAGAGTTATTAGAAAATAAGATACAATTTATTTGGCTACATATTTACCAAGTTATCTGGACTTTATTATCTTTATTCACTGAATGATAGCCTTGATGAAAACATATCTACTAAGAATCACTATGTTGAAGATGCTAATGGAATAGCAATAGGTAACAACCAATATAGAGTGTGAACTCAATTTTAATATACTAAGTGAAATAAACCAGACACAGAAAGACAAATTCTGCATGATCTCACTTACATGCAACTTGAAAAGTGAACAAAACAGAAATTAATAATAGAAAGCATATAAACAAGGGTCATAGGAAGAATAAAGGAAGAGGCAGTCAAAGGGTATGAACTTGCAGTGAGATGAGTCAAGACATCTAATGTACAGCATGAAAACTACAGCCAATAACATTAAATGGCATCCTGAAAATTTGCTTAGAGTGAAAATTTGGGGTGCTTTTACCATGCTGGGGATTGATATGAAAAATTATGGATATGCAAATTTACTAATAATTTCATTGTATATATATATATATCAAAACATCATGTTATGCTCCTTAAATATATGGGATAAAAATCAATTTTGGGAAAATTATCTATGAAGCCACAAAAATACACAGTGGAACATTAAGTATATACAGCTACGTGAAAGTAACCCCTCTGGAAAGGCTATGTATTTTATTATTTATGAAGTATATGGCATACTTACATGATGATAAGAAATTCTAGGAAAGGTAAAACCAGAGACTGAAAAGAGCAGTGGTTTCTAAGTTCTTGTGAAGAATCAGGAAGGGATGAATAGGTAGTGCACAGAGGATTCTTAGGTCACTGAAGCTATTCTATAAAATATGGTAATGGTGGATATGTGACATTTAGTACTTATAAGATCCCATAGAACTGTCCATCATGAAGAGTGAGCCTTAATATAAATTATAGACTTTATTCAATAATGATGTATTTATGTGGGTTCATTAACAGTATCTGATGCAAGATATTAATAACAGGGGAAGCTATGAGGCAGAAAGGGTGAGGGAATATAGGGGCACTTTGTCCTATTTGCTTAATCTTCTGTAACTAAACTACTATAAAAATATCAACTCTTAATTTTACAAATCATGATTTTTCTTGAAAAAGAAATTAGCTATTCCTTGAGAAAATGCAAATATGATTTTGCTCTCTTAAGACTCTTCTAATTTATCTGGCTGAACAGTGGTTTTAGCATATGTCACCTACCTTCATAAACCTAGAGCAGTTCTCATATACTACAGGAAAGTAAGCAGAAATGGGTTTAGGTAAATTCTTACGGATATTTTGAGCCTTAGTGGAATTAATAGACAAGAATAAAACATAAAACCAATTGCAAATTAATGCAGCCAGAGACCAAGAAAATCATGTGATCACATGACTAGCATTCAGAGGAAAAGTCTTTGTGTACTCATCACAGAGACAGCACTAGCACATAAGATAGATGCTCTCCAGAGCACGAATAGATAACCTTTTTAGTGCAGCTGAGAGGGGCATCAGGTACAGACAGTGCCTCTTAGAGAAGCAGGGACAAGTGAAAACAGAAACTCATTTTTGCCTTGCAAGAACTATGTGCTACAGCAGAGTTGTCAATCAGCCTTTGGGAATCTTTGCTCATGTGCAGTTGTTTTCACTTTCTCAGTTCAATTTGTAATCTGATCTGTCATTTGCACCTTCAGAGTCTCTTACATTTGGTCAGAGAAGACACTGTTTCCCTCTTATGGGGGAAACCTAACTGCTTGGTTATAGCATAGAAATAAAGTGGAAATTATTTCCAGGGACTCATTTGAACTTTCTATGATATAATGTAAAAACTCAGGTTCCTTTTCAATGTTATGATAAATTTTTCATTTTTTGTAGGAATATTTGTATGCCAATGAAAGATAGAAATTAGAAAGACAGAATAGCTTCTACACAGAGGACAGGCTCTTGAAA
>PVLC010012606.1:0-43853 GCA_004027655.1 Graphiurus murinus
GAACTCAGGGGCATTCTACCTCCGAGCTACACCCTCAGCCCTATTTTTTTAATTCTTTAGTTTGAAACCGAGTCTCACTAAGTTGCGGAGTGCCTCACTAGGTAGCTGAGGCTGGCCTCGAACCCGGATCCTCCGGTCTCAGCCTCCCGAATGCTGGGATTACAAGCGTGCGCCACCACGCCCGGCTCTAGAGAATCTTTTGATACCTGGCTCCATCTGTCATAAAAACTGTGTGGCTCTTTTGGGCTGGGAGTGAAGCTCAGTGACAGAGCACTTTCCTAGCATGTGCAAGGCCCTGGGTTCAATCCCCAGTACAGCAAAGAAAGGAAAGCCTGATGTGGTGGTACAGCCCTGAAATCCCAGTACATGGGAGGCTGCAATGGGAGGATCACAGGTTAGAGACCAGCCTCAGCAACTTAGCAAGGCCCCGTTTCAAAGCAAAAAGGCTGGGGTTGCAGCTCAGAGGTAGAATGCCCCTGGGGTAAATCCCCAGTACCAGGAAGGAAGGAAGGGACTACAAATTCTGAAAATGTTTCTGGGTACATTTCTTTCCTTTTTTTTTTTTTTTTTTGCAGTACTGGGGACAGAACCTAGGGGCCTTCTACCTCTGAGCTACACCCCCCAGCCTTATTTTTAATTCTTCATTTTGAAACAGGGTCTCACTAAGTTGCAGAGGGCCTCACTAAGTAGCTGAGGCTGGCCGAGAACCTGCCATTCTCCCGTCTCGGCCTCCCAAGTACTGGGATTACAAGCATGCGCCACCACACCTGCCTTGCTGGGTACTTTTCTGATCAGTTTTGGACTCAAGGCAAAAATCTCTTGATGTCGAAGGTGTGGCTGAACGCATAATCCTTGCTGGACTTGTTTTAGGCGGAGATCTCCTCTTTGAAGCCTTCCTCCGTGGGCACCTGACAGTCACGCTTTCGCAGTCATGGCTGGGGATCATTTTAGTTCTGGTTTCTTGAGTTGCAAAGCCTACCTGACCCAGCTTAGATACGGGCGATAAAGTTGCTTAAGGATGCAGATGGAAAATTCACCCTAAGAATAATTGATCCAAAGCATCTCCTTGTTATGGGTCAAGGAGACATTTTCCAGGTCTCAGGTTCACGGTCACGTTTAAGCCTCAGGAGCCCGTCGAGATGTTGGTTCTCCTTTTCCAGGTGTGCAGGGAGACAGGCTCACTCATAGGTTTCAGATTCCCCAAGCAGCAAAGGGTGTGTGATTTGAACCCATGGCCATCTGTCCTCTTTGGTTTACATTACACTCGGTCCCCAGTGCACAGAACACCCCTAGTGTATATAGCTTCTTTTTTTTTTTTTTTGCGGTACTGGGGATTGAACTCAGGGGTATTCTACCTCTGAGCTATACCCCCAGCCCTATTTTTTATTCTTTATTTTGAAACAGGGTCTCACTAAGTTGTGGAGTGTCTCACTAGGTAGCTGAGGCTGGCCGCAAACCCGGATCCTCTGGTCTCAGCCTCCCAAATGCTAGGATTACAAGCGTGCGCCACCACGCCCAGCTCCAACTGCCTTTTTGCCAGGCACCATTATGCAGTGCACACCCTGCACAACAGTATAGAGCAACCCCGAGGGCCAGCGTAGAGTCTGGCTCAGCACTAAAATGCTCAGTAAGGATTTTATTTATTTGCAGTACTGGGGATTGAATTTAAGGGCATTCTACCTCTGAGCTACGCCCCCAGTCCTATTATTTTTATTCTTTATTTTGAAACGGGGTCTCACTAAGTAGCTGAGGCTGGCTTCCAACCCGGATCCTCTGGTCTCAGCTTCCCAAGTACTGGGATTACAAACGTGCGCCACCACACCCGGCTTATTCTTTTTTTTTTTTTTTTTTGCAGTACTGGGGATTGAACTCAAGGGCATTCTACCTCCGAGTTATACCCCTAGCCCTA
Source organism: Graphiurus murinus (assembly GCA_004027655.1). NCBI lineage: Eukaryota > Metazoa > Chordata > Mammalia > Rodentia > Gliridae > Graphiurus > Graphiurus murinus. Next base: position 1,910 of record PVLC010012606.1, read on the forward strand.
TTTTTTATTCTTTATTTTGAAACCGAGTCTCACTAAGTTGCGGAGTGCCTCACTAGGTAGCTAAGGCTGGCCTCGAACCCGGATCCTCCGGTTTCAGCCTCCCGAATGCTGGGATTACAAACATGCACCACCACACCTGGCTTATTTTTTATTTTGAAACAGGGTCTCACTAAGTTGCGGAGGGCCTCACTAAGTAGCTGAGGCTGGCTGCAAACCCGGATCCTTTGGTTTCAGCCTCCCAAGTACTAGGATTACAAACATGCGCTAGTAAGGATTTATTAAAAGAGTGATTCCAAAGCTCCTGTCTTCCCATCGTATCAGCCTGCTTGTGGCTCCAAGAATCCTCTACCCAGAGTCCTGAAAACACATTAAACACTAGACCAGACCTGCAGACGCTCATCTGGTTTTTTTCTCCCCTTTCTTAAAAGCGGTACATGGACGGAGGAGCAAGTGACAACATCCCCTTCCTAGACGCCAGGACGACCATCACAGTGTCCCCCTTCTACGGCGAGTTTGACATCTGCCCTAAGGTCAAGTCCACGAACTTTCTTCACGTGAACATCACCAACTTCAGCCTCCGCCTCTGTATGGGGAATGTCTACCTTTTGTCCAGAGCACTTTTCCCTCCAGATCTCAAGGTGAGCGGGTCACTCTTCTCTGCCTCCTTGATTGCCAGGTGAGCCCGTTGTTCTTCCCACGAGCCGTAAAAAATAGACTTTGTCATTGGTGATGAGCGCTGGGGAAAGCGGCGTGTCCCAGGAGGTGGTGATGGCCACCCTGACCGTGGACATTGCCTGGGATCACATGAACTGCCCTGGAGCGGGACCCCATTTCTAGGGACTGTGCTATATATTTATTTATTTATTTATTTTTGCAGTACTGGGGATTGAACTCAGGGGCGTTCTACCTCCGAGCTACACCCCCAGCCCTATTTTTTATTCTTTATTTTTTTATTTATTTATTTTTTTTACAGTACTGGGGATTGAACTCAGGGGCATTCTACCTCCGAGCTACACCCCCAGCCCTATTTTTTATTCTTTATTTTGAAACCGAGTCTCACTAAGTTGCGGAGGGCCTCACTAGGTAGCTGAGGCTGGCCGTGAACCCAGATCCTCCGGTCTCAGCCTCCCGAATGCTGGGATTACAAGCGTGCGCCACCACGCCCGGCTTTTATTCTTTATTTTGAAACAGGGTCTCACTAAATTGCGGAGGGCCTCACTAGGTAGCTGAGGCTGGCCGCGAACCCGGGTCCTCCGGTCTCAGCCTCCCGAATGCTGGGATGACAAGTGTGCGCCACCACGCCGGGCGCGACTGTGCTTTAGTCAGGATTGCAGATGGGGCATTAGGATTACTTTTATTTTATTTTGCAGGGCTGGGAATGGAACCCAGGGCCTCACGGTACACCCACACCGGTGTCCCTAAGGCACATCTATAGCTCACAACTTTTGCATTTCTTAGTCACCGACATCATTCTTTTTTTTTTTTTATTTTTAGAACTGGGGATTGAGCTGGGTGTGGTGGTGCACACTTGTAATCCCCGTACTTGGGAGGCTGAGCCTGGAGGATCTGGGTTCGCAGCCAGCTTCAGCTACTTAGTGAGGCACTCCAAGACTTAGTGAGACCCTGTTTCAAAATAAAGAATAAAAAATAGGGCTGGGGGTATAGCTTGGAGGCAGAATGCCCCTGGGTTCAATCCCCAGTACTGCAAAAAAAAAAAAAAAAAGAACTGGGGATTGAACCCAAGGGCATTTTACCTCCGAGCCACACCCCCAGCCCTATTTTTTAGTCTTTATTTTTTTGAAACAGGGTCTCACTAATTTGCAGGGGGGTTGGATCTCACTAAGTAGTTGAGGCTGGCCGTGAACCTGCAATCCTCTGGTCTCAGCCTCCCAAGTACTGGGATTACAAGTGTGCGCCACCACGCCCGGCTACTGACGTCATTCTGATTTGCAGCCACGGTCAAGAATCCCCCGCTCCCATTTTATGGTTGTTTTAATACGCCTTGCCCCTCTAATATAGTAAGAACATTTGCAGGGTGGGCACCAACAGTTGGTATTCCCGGGGAGAAGGAATCCTCATGCATCACGCAGCCCCCCCCAATGTCCGTGCTCCCAGGAGCGCCATGGTCGGGCAGCAATATGGTTTTTCCATTTTTTCAACCTACACACAGATCTGTCCCAGTGACGGCTAGAAGCGACTCCCCAAACCCCAAGATCAATGAGCCCAGAGACACAGCACCTGCCAGGGAGCCTCTTTTGGAGGGTGACGTTTGAGCTGAGTCCTCAGGAAGCCATCTCCCAGGAGCACCAGCCCTGTGCTCAGCTTGGAGGGTTCTGCAGGGGTCCCCTGGTCTTCAGGGACATTTATCTATGGTGCTCAGTGCTGCCCCCTGCAGCTGACTTGCTGGATTTGCTTGCAGGTGCTGGGAGAGATTTGCCTCCGGGGATATTTAGATGCCGCCAGGTTTTTGGAAGAGAATGGTGAGTCTGTCTAGGGGAGGGGGAGAGGAGGTGGGTCTGAAGTGTCCGGCTGACAAGCCCTCTGTAAGCTGTCCAGTACCTAGAGTTGACTTTAGTTCTATCACTTGGTTTCGATGCCTTCCCCGACCGTCTGGTCAACCGGGTCACCAGAAACAGGCAACCTTTGCCCCATTTTTATAGATGGGGCACAGAGCTGCAGAAGGGAGAGCTGAGGAACGCACAGCCCTCCACGAGGGGCGAGACTGGGATCTGAACTCTGATGTGGGACCGGGCATTCTGCCCCAGGGTCTCCTTCTCTAAAGGCAGTTTCTTTCGTTGTGCTTAAACTCCCATGAGCTCATAGATCCCCGAATGTATTGGCTGATCACCCCTTTTTCTTTTTTTTTTTTTGTGGTATTAGGGATTGAACGCAGGGCATTCTACCTCTGAGCTATATTCCAAGCTCTATTTATTATTTATTATTATTATTATTATTATTATTATTATTATTATCATCATCATCATCATCATCATTACTATTATTTGTGGTACTGGGGATTGATCCCAGGGGCATTCTACCTCTGATCTACACCTCCAGTCCTATTTTTTTATTCTTTCTTTTTTTTTTTTTGTAGTACTGGGGATTGGACCCAGAGGCATTCTACCTCTAAGCTACATCCTCAGACCGATTTTATTTCTTATTTGGAAAAAGAGTCTCACTAAGTTGCTGAGAGCCTCACTAAATTGCTGAGGCTGTCCTTGAACCTGGGATCCTCTAGTCTCAGCCTCCCAAGTACTAGGATTACAAGCATGCACCACCACGCCCGGCTCTTATTCTTTATTATTATTATTATTTTTTGTTTTGTGGTAGTGGGGATTGAACTCAGGGGCATTCTACCTCCAAGCTACACCCCCTGCCCTATTTTTTATTCTTTATTTTGAAACAGGGTCTCACTAAGTTGCGGAGTGCCTCACTAGGTAGCTGAGGCTGGCCGCGAACCCACATCCTCCGGTCTCAGCATCCCAAATGCTGGGATTACAAGTGTGCGCCACCACGCCTGGCTTATTCTTTATTTTGAAATAGGGTCTCACTAAGTTTCGAAGGGCCTCCCTATGTAGCTGGGACTGGCCTCGAACCCGCAATCCTCCTGTCTCAGCCTCCCAAGTCCTGGGATTACAGGCATGTGCCACCACACCTGGCTCCTTATCACCCACTTTGCAGAAAAAAAAAAAAAAAAATTTACTTGGCATGCCCCTGGGAATTTCTGCTGCCCCCTTATTTTATTCAGTGCCTCCCATTGAGTAAAATGGGTCGCGGAGCGGGTTTTCCACTTCTGCAATCTGCATGCAGGTTTGTCCCAATGACAGATAAAGGGGCCCTTGAAACCCCAAGACTGAGCACCTAGAGACACAGCACCTGCCAGGGATGCCTCTGTCTGGGGGTGGTCCTGAGCACCACCACTCTTATTTTATGCAATGGCATCTAGGGCTACTGCCTCCCCGCCCCCCCCCCGGATTGTTCCATCCCCCACCCTACCCTAGGCTGGTATTGCTGACTTTGGGAATCTATGCCAGGGCCTGAAGTTAAACAGAGTTTCTAGGACAAGCTCCAAATGAAGCAATCAGAATTGGTCCCCAGCCAGGTGCGGGCCACGTCTGCTGGACTAGCTGGCTCTCCTTCCTGGGAAAGCACCTGCCTTTGGCTTGTCCCCTCTGGCCTGGGCTGGGGGTTGGGCCACAGATGCACGGTCACACGCTGCAAGCCGGCATGGAGGCCCACAGACCGCATGTACCACGGTGGTCCCGCAGGATTGTATCACCTGGGGATGTCATAGCCAGCTCAGTTGGCTAAGTGCACTCTGCGATGTCCCCACAGTGACAAAATGGCACCTTGCTCAGAACCTGTCCTAAAGCGAAGCTCAACGGGGTTAGAGTAGAACCAAACGTCAGATGTGTGGAGAATGATTTGTCTTTAATACTAAAAGTTGGTTAAGGTATTTATCCTTTTTTTTTTTTTCAGTTCATTATTGTTATTTATTGTCATCCTGCTGGGCAATAGTTCATCAGGACTCCCTACTCTTATCTCTATCTAACTGAATTCAACAATTATTGATCAACCTTTCTTTTTTTAATTTTTTAAAAATTTATTTTTAATTGGTGCATTGTATTCATACATCTTTGTTAGGTACAAGCTGGTAAAGGCATACATGCACACATCTCTCATTTAACCCTTCCCCAATTCCCGCCCCACTCCCTCGCCCTCACTCCTTCTCAAGTTCAGTTTGTGATATGTTCATGAAAGTACATCATGTGCATTAGGGTCCCCCCCATCACCTTCTGTTAAGTCAAATTCTTTGCTCACCTAAGGTTTCTCCTTCTTCATCTGGAGTCCCTCTTATGTCCCATTTTCTCCCTAGCTTCCACATATTAGGGAGAGCATACAATTTTTTACTTTCTGTGAATGACTAATCTCACTTAACATAATGTTTTCCAGTTCCATCCATTTCCCTGTAAATGACATGATTTTGTTCTTCTTTATGGCTGAGTAAAATTCCATTGTGTACATATCCCATAGTTTTGTAATCCATTCATCTGTTGATGGACATATTGGCTGGTTCCATAGTTTGGCAATTGTGAATCATGCAGCTATAAACATAGAAACACATGCATCGGTCTGATAGTTTGGTTTCCGTTCTTTTGAGTAGATACACAGAAGTGGTATTGCTGGGTCATATGGTAGGTTCATTCCCATTCTTCTGAGGGTCCTCCATACTGTTTTCTAAAGTGGTTGCACTAATTTGCAATCCCACCAGCAATGTATTAGGGTTCCCACTTGTCCACACCCTCGCCAGCATTTGTTGTTGTTTGTGTTCTTGATGATTGCCATTCTGATTGGGGTTAGGTGAAATCTCAAAGTAATTTTGATTTTCATCTCTGATTGCTAATGATGTTGAACATTTCCTCATACATTTATTGACCATTTGTATTTCTTCTTTTGTAAAGTGTCTATTTAGATCCTTTGACTTTATATCATGCAGAGTTTGTTTTATGAAAGTGGCTGCACCTATGATTGGGGCATAGATGTTGATAATTGTTATTTCCTCTTGCTAGATTGTTCCTTTTACTAGTAAAAAATGACCTGCTTTGTCTCTTTTGATAAGCTTAGGCTTGAAATCCTAATTTATCTGATACCATAGTTGCTACTCCTGCTTGTCTTCCAGTTCCATTGGCATGAATTACCTTACTCCAGCCCTTTACCTTTAGTCTGTGGGAATCTTTGCTTGTAAGGTGTGTTTCTTGCAGGCATCATATAGATGAATTCTGGCTTTTGATCCATTTTGCCACCTTGTGCCTTTTTATTGGGAAGTTGAGACCATTTATATTCAGTGTGATTATTGAGAGATGATTTTTAATTCCTGACATTTTGAGTTTTGACTTCTGTTTGCGGTAGTGTGTGTTCTTCTTTGCTTAGTTGTTTGCTTCTTGGAAATTATTGTTTCTCTGGTTCTGACGTTTCCTTGTTAGTTCTTCTTTGTAGTTAATCTGTTTGAGTATTTTCTCTAGTGCTGGTTTGGAAGACATAAATTCTTTTAGTTTCTGTTTGTCATGGAAGGTTTTTATATCCCCATCAATTTTGAGAGGGAGTTTTGCTGGGTAGGAAAATCTTGGCTGCAAGTTATTTTCTTTCAGAGTTTGGAGTATGTTACTCCAGCCCCTCCTGGCTTTCGTGACTTGGTTTGGGAGGTCTGGAGTGATTCTAATTGGTTTGCCTCTAAATGTCACTTGGCCTTTTACTTTTGTTGCCTTTAGAATTCTCTCTTTAGCCTCTACATTAGTCATCTTGATTATTATGTGGCGTGGTGAACCTCTTCTTTGGTCTTGTCTAGAGGGGGTTCTATATGTTTCCTGTACCTGTGTGTCAACTTCTCTTTCTATGTGTGAGAAATTCTCTGATATTACTTCTTTGAAAAGGTTGTTTATTCCATTAGTTTCAACTTCTAATCCCTCTTCTATGCCTATTATTCTTAGGTTAGCTCTTTTAAGGTTGGCCCACATCTTATCGATGTCCAATTCATACTGTCAATTTTTTTTTCTAGATTATATATAATGGATTCATTTTTGGAATGGTCATCTTCTACAAGTGATATTCTATTTTCCATGTGGTCTAATCTACTGTTTATGGTTTGTATTGATGCCTTCACTTCAATTATTGCATCTTTCACATCGTCACTTCCCTCAAGGCTTCTCTATGATTCCTGCTCAGGGTGTCAGATTCTTTGTTTATTTCTTCCTTTATTTCTTTCTAGTTCTCTCTGCATTCTTTCTGGAAGTTTTGCATCGTTTCTACTATTTAAGATCTGAATTGTTCTTCTGGTAATCTCTGCCATTCAGTGTTGTTGAGTTCTGTTATTGTGGGGTTGTGTTGACTCATTGTTTCTTTGCTATTTTTCCTTCCCATGGTTTCCCTGTTCTTAAATTTATATCTTTGCTGCTCTTGCAAGCTTTCTCTGAATTTATAGGTTTCTTATTTTTGTTTTCTCTCTGTGAATGGTATCTTGTACTGAGTTGCAATTACTCTGGGATTTCTTCTGCCCACTCTATTGGTGCCTTTGGTGGGTTTCAGGTGTTGACTTCTAGGGTCCAGCAAAAGCTAACAAAGCAACCAATCCTCCGAACAAACATAGATAAATCAAAGCAATGCAAAATGAAAACAGAGTAAAAACAAAACAAAGCAAAAAATCCAAAAAACAAACAACAACAAGGAACAAAATAAAAAACCCTGCAAGGTTGTAAGAACAGACCTGATTTGTCCTCTGCAGACCTTTTGGGTAGATCCCTGCTGCTGTGGGCGGCTGGCAAAATGGCGGCTGCCACTGCCACGCACACACCGGCTCCTTTGTTCTCCCTGGTCTGCTTTCTGGTTCTGATCAGCTGCTTTTGTTGCTTTGTTCACTTTTCTGCTGTTTTGGTTTTCTTTCCTTCTGCCAAGAAACTGCTTTTGCGGCAGTTGATCGCTGCTCCGGCTCTGGAGGGAGAGGTGAGCTGGGGTGGCCCCGTGCAGGCTTATGATCACTGTTGATGGTGCGGGAATACGCCACCTGGTTAGGATGTGGAGTTCTGGAGTTGCTTACTCCACTTCTGGTTGCTGGGAATGCAGAAGGTCCTTAAATATCTCGGTGTTAGTAGACTCCGGGTGGCTGGCTCAATGGCAGCTGCCACTCCGCGGTGTGGCACCACTGCCAGGCAGATGGGCTCCTTTGCTCTCCCTGGCCAGCTTTCTGGGTTCTGTTCAGCTGAACTTCAGTTTTCGTAGCACTGTTCACTCTTTTGTTGCTTTTTTTCTTCTGTCAAGAAGCTGCTTTTATAGCAGATTTGATTCGAGCTCATAGCGCCTGAGGAGAGGTGTTTCACTCAGATGCCATCTTCCAGGAAATCCCCTTGTTTTGTTTTTTGTTTGTTTGTTTGGGGTACTGGAAATTAAATCCAGGGGCATTCTACCCTCAAGTTATACCCCCAGCCCTTTTTATTTTGAAACAGGGTCTTTCTAAATTGCTGAGGCTGGCCCTGAACCTGTGATCCTCCCGTCTCAGCCTCCCAATTACTGAGATTACGGGCATGCGCCACTGCACCTATTATTTTTTTTTTTTTTTTTTTTTTTTTTTTTGGTACTGGGGATTGAACTCGGGGGCATTCTACCTCCGAGCTACAGCCCCAGCCCTATTTTTTATTCTTTATTTTGAAACCGAGTCTCACTAAGTTGCGGAGTGCCTCACTAGGTAGCTGAGGCTGGCCGCGAACCCGGATCCTCCGGTCTCAGCCTCCCAAATGCTGGGATTACAAGCGTGCGCCACCACGCCCGGCTGCACCTATTATTTTTATTTATTTATTTTTTGTACTAGGGATTGAACCTATGGAACATTCTACCTCCTAGCTACACCCCTACCCCTTTTTATTTTTTTATTTTGAAACAGGGTCTCACTAGGTTGCTGAGGGCCTCACTAAATTGCTGAGGCTGTCCTTAAACCTGCGATCCTCCTGTCCCAGCCTCCCAAGTATTGGAGTTACAGGCATGTGCCACCACACCCAGGTGGTATTGATGCTCTGGATTAGCCATGGCTGGGTTCAAGGAGACAGTGTGTTTATGAAGACGTGCGTGTACTTATCTCTTATCTGTTCAGAAAGTGTTCGTTGCACACCTCCTGGGTACCCAGCGGGGGGCTGTGCTCAGGGCAGTGGCAGTGGACACCCACGGGCTCTGCTGCAGAGGGATGAGTGGATAAGTGGAACCTCCAAGTTACACCCCCAGCCCTTTTTTTTTTTTTTTGCAGTACTGGGGATTGAACTCAGAGGCATTCTACCTCCGAGCTATACCCCCAGCCCTATTTTTTACTCTTTATTTTGAGACCAGGTCTCACTAAGTTGCGGAGTGCCTCACTAAGTAGCTGAGGCTGGCCGCGAACCCGGATCCTCCGGTCTCAGCCTCCCGAATGCTGGGATTACAAGCGTGTGCCACCACGCCATACCAGGCTGGGCCAAAGAGGTGTGGCGTGCCATGGGACCAAGTGGCGGGGATCTCCAGGGCCTGGGGCAGGGGGCTTCTGGCTATGTGCAACATAGGGAGACCCCATCTCTAAAACAAAGAGCAGAGGCCAAGGCTAGCCTCCAAGGAGGCCTGCGAGGTGGCCAGAAGTTCTGCCGGGGTCAGGGCAGTGCGGGTGGAAGGAAGGAAACCAACTAGAGGGGCCCCAGGGAATAGGACGTGGAAACGGCCAGGGAGGCATGCAGGAAGAGGCTGATCAAGGATGAAGTCCCGGCCAAGTGCTGTATGCATGCATGCTGGTATCACTTTGACTCTTGCTGAGATGTGTGTGTGTGTGTGTGTGTGTGTGTGTGAGAGAGAGAGAGAGAGAGAGAGAGAGAGAGAAAGAGAGAGAGAGAGAGAGATATGATTAGGTCCTAGTGCACTGGCCCTGGAGAGGGGATGGGTTTGGCAGGAAAGCTGGTGTGGTCTGTGTAGGCTTCCCTGTGAGCACCCCTGGGGGCGAGGTGCAGCTCGTGTGTACTCTGAGAGTAGGATCCTCTTCCCAGGCCCCATGGCTGAGTCCCAGCACCCAGGTCTGAGCACACAGGGACACAGTACTCCCTTACTTTGAAGGCCCAGTGGTGGAAAGGTGTCATTTTGATGACAGACCTGGCTTTGCCGCAGACTGGCTATGTGACTTTGGACAAGTCTTTTGACTTCTGATTCCTCAACCCAATGGCTCGGGAGGCCTGGGGTGCAGCCTCAGCCGGTGGTGAAGTTTTTGTTTTTTTTTTTTTTGGTACTGGGGATTGAACTCAGGGGAATTCTACCTCTGAGCTATATCCCCAGCCCTATTTTTTAAATTCTTTATTTTGAAACAGGGTCTTACTAAGTTGTGGAGTGCCTCACTAAGTAGCTGAGGCTGGCCGCGAACCCGGACCCTCTAGTTTCAGCCTCCCAAATGCTGGAATTATAAGCGTGCACCACCATGCCCGGCTTCAGTGGCAAAGTTTTTTTTTTTTTTTTTGGTACTAGGGGCTAAGCCGAGGGACATTCTACTTCCAAGCTACATCCCCAGCTCTATTTTTTATTCTTTATTTGAAACAGGGTCTCACTAAGTTTCGAAGGGCCTCACTAAGTAGCTGAGGCTGGCTGCGAACCCAGATCCTCCAGTCTCAGCCTCCCAATGCTGGGATTACAAGCATGCGCCACCATGCCCGGCTCCGGTGGCAGAGGTTTTTTTTTTTTTTTTCGGTACTGGGGATTGAACTCAGTGGCGTTCTACCTCTGAGCTATACTCCCAGCCCTATTTTTTATTCTTTATTTGAAACAGGGTCTCACTAAGTTGCGGAGTGCCTCACTAGGTAGATGAGGCTGGCCTCGAACCTGGATCCTCCGGTCTCAGCCTCCCGAATGCTGGGATTACAAGCGTGCACCACCACGCCCGGTTTTGGTGGCAGAGTTACAAATTCCCTGTCCCTTTATCTTCCAGCCTTAGGAATCCAGGCGTAGAGAGGGCACCTCCGCAGCTAGTGAGTGAGGGGACTGAGAGCTAAACTCGCACCCGCAGGCTCCCGGCCCTGGGCTTCTTTCTCCCCGCTGCAGTTCCGGCCCTGGTTGGCCCCCACCTGCCTTATATTTAGCGGTACAAGCCTGCGGCTTCCCCGTGTCGACTCCCTTGTAATCCGGGCTGAGCGTGCGGCTGGGTAAATACTCATTCCTGCCCCCCCCACACCTCTGACAAGATGCCCTCTGTGCCCTTCGCAGGCATCTGTGACCGGCCCCGGCCATGCCTGAGTTTATCCCCAGCAGAGGTGCAGCCAGAGGGGATTGCACCAGGCTGGAAGAACACCAGGGGGCTGGCCGAGGGGGAGGAGCTGCTGGAGCACCTGCGCCTCAGCATCCTGCCCTGGGACGAGAGCATCCTGGACAACCTCTCGCCCAGGCTCACCACAGGTACTGGCTCCGCTCTCTGCTGTGTGTCCACACCCCCACCTGCCCAGATGGAGCCCCGGGCCTCCACCCGCCTCCCAGCACCGGCTTCCACCCGTCCCGGTGCCTCGCAGAGGCAGGACCAGGAGGAAAACCGGCTGCAGCTGGGCCTGCGGGGTTACGCGTGAAGGCTCCTGCTCACCTTCCTTGCCTGCCCCGGCTCCAGCTCCAGCTCCAGCTCCAGCTCCAGCTCCAGCTATGCTGGTTCTGGTGGGTGCCGGGGCCCAGGTCCCGCCCTGGGACTCAGCCCATTCCTTCTGAACGCCTTGCAGGGCCCTGTTCTCCACCTGTCCACCTGTCCCAAGGCCCCTTTCTTTTTTTTTTTTTTTTGCGGTACTGGGGATTGAACTCAGGGGCATTCTACCTCCGAGCTATACCCCCCTATACCCCCAGCCCTATTTTTTTTTTTTATTCACTAAATTTCAGAGTGCCTCACTAAGTAGCTGAGGCTGGCCTCGAACCCGGATCCTCCGGTCTCAGCCTCCCAAATGCTGGGATTACAAGCATGCTCCACCACGCCGGGCTCCCAAGGCCCTTTTCTCAAGGTCTCTCTTGTTAGTCCCTCTTTTCCTAAACCCACAATCTTGAACCTCCACTGAACGGTGCCGTATTTTATAACGCCATCAGCTACTGAATGGACAGTAATGTGGTTTGAATGTGTAGCTCAAAATCCACACATGAGCCGGGCGTGGTGGCGCCTGCTTGTAATCCCAGTACTTGGGAGACTGAGACCAGAGGAACTTAGTGAGACCCTGTTTCAAAATAAAGAATAAAAAATAGAACTGGGGGTATAACTCAGAGGTAGAATGCCCCTGAGTTCAAGCCTTGGTACCGGAAAAAAAAAAAAAAAAAATTCACACATTGAAGCCAGGTGTGGTGGTGCACACCTGTAATCCCAGTGCTTTGGGAGGCTGAGACAGAAGGCTTGCAGGTTCAAAGGCAGCTTCAGCAACTTAACAAGGCCCTCAGCAACTTAGCAAGACTCTGTTTCACAGTAAAAAGCAAAAAAGGCTGGGGGTGTAGCTCAGAGGTAGAATGCAGTCCCCTGGGTTCAATCCACAGTACGAAAAATAAATAAACAAGCAGATAACATTAAAAAGGCTGGGCCCAGGGCTCAGTAGAGCAGCTCCCTGGCTCAATCCCGACTGCTGCAAAAGTTCCTATGTTGAAATCCTAACCTGAAATGGGATGTTATGAAGAGACGGAGCACTTGGGAGTGATTAGGTCATCAACGGCATGGGTGCCCTTGTAAAGGAGGTCAAGGAGAGACCCTTTGTCCCGGTGCCTTGAACTTGGGCTTCTCAGTCTCCGGAAATGTTCTTTCTGCTTCTGGCACTGGGAGGCATTCAAAGACAGGCAGACAAAAAAAAAAAAAAAAAAAAAAAAGCCGGGCGTGGTGGCGCATGCTTGTAATCCCAGCATTTGGGAGGCTGAGACCGGAGGATCCGGGTTCGAGGTCAGCCTCAGCTACCTAGTGAGGCACTCCGCAACTTAGTGAGACCCTGTTTCAAAATAAAGAATAAAAAAATAGGGCTGAGGGTGTAGCTTGGAGGTAGAATGTCCCTGAGTTCAATCCCCAGTACTGCAAAAAACAAAAAAACAAAGACAAGCAGACACCGTTCCCTGCCTTCAAGACAGGAGCGTCGTCCTAAGAGACAGGAGCAGCTGGCTGTGACCAGCAGGTCCTTAGAGAGAGGACTGGAAGGCGGAGCTTCCGCTGGATGCCACCCAGAGGTGAAAGAACAGTTCTCGCAGGCAGTTGGTGCGAGGTTCCGGTGCTTCTCCAAATGGATTCACCAATTTAGGCGATTACTTAATTGTCGATTGGGAGCCCTGTGTCCTGCAAGCTGAGACTCTGGGGGGCGTTCAAACCATTTGGTCTCTGTGTGTGTGTGTGGTGCTGGGGATTGAACCCAGCAGCATTCTTCCTCTGAGCTACACCCCCAGCCCTATTTTATTAATTATTATTATTATTATTATTATTATTATTATTGTTAATATTATTATTTATTTTGAAACAAGGTCTTGCTAAGTTGCAAAGGATCTCCCTAAATCGCTGAGACTGGTCTCGAATCCATGATCCTCCTATTGCAGCCTCCTAAGTACTGGGCTGATAGGCATGCGCCACTGCACCTGGCCCCCCATTTGGTCTTTATATGCCCTTGCTATGAAAAGAACAGGCGGATGAACCCCAACTCCTGGTCCAGCTCTCTGGCTCCAGAGTTAGTGCCTTTCAGACAGATTCCAAGCTCCACCCAGGCAAAGCGATCTGCTTCTTTGCACTGGTGGGAGACATAGCGTCCCCCCGCCCCCAACTGTCTTTTCAGCCCTGAGTGAAGCAATGAAAGACAGAAGTGGATACCTGAGCAGGGTCTGCAACCTCTTACCTGTCCGGGTGCTGTCTTACCTCATGCTGCCCTGCACCCTGCCCGTCGAGTCCGCCATTGCGGTTGTGCAGAGGTGAGTGCTTTCTGCTGCTCTGTGTCTTTCTCAAGGGGTTGGTGTGCAGATTAAATAAGATACTAGACGGAAGGCCTCTAGCCCAGGGCCCGGCTCCTTGTGCAGCAGGCCGCAGCTCACAGTCTGTGCTCAGTACTCCTGAACGTTATCCTGCTGTCCGGGGGGCCCTGCACCTTTGATGCCCAGAAGCCACCTGCAGGTGCTTAGAGCTGGCGGAGGCCTTGTGATACACCTGGTTCAGCCCCTCGTGATCTCCTGGGGAAACTGAGGCCTGGAGAGGTCCCTGAGCTGGCTAGTAGGAGCTGGCCAGGCCTATAGGCAGTGTCTTTTCTGCCCTTCAGGTTCATTTTCCATCCATTCATTCATCTATGTTTTTTGTTTGTGTGGTACTAAGGGATTGAATCTGGGGGCATTCTACCTTCAAGCTATACCCCCAACCCTAGCCCTATTTTAGTTTTTTTTTTTTTTTTTTGTGGTACTGGGGATTGAACTCAGGGGCATTCTACCTTCAAGCTATACCCCCCGCCCCATTTTTTATTCTTTATTTTGAAACAGGGTCTCACTAAGTTGCAGAGTGCCTCACTAGGCAGCTGAGGCTGGCCGCGAACCCAGATCCTCCAGTCTCAGCCTCCTAAATGCTGGGATTACAAGCGTGCGCCACCACACCCTCCTATTTTAGTTTTATTTGGAAAAAGGGTCTTGCTAGGTTGTTGAGAGTCTCACTACTTGCTGAGGCTGTCCTCAAACCTGCGATTCTCCTATCTCAGCCTCTCAAGTACTGGGATTACAAGCGTGCGCCACCTACCATTTATTTGTTTACTTGTCTATTTAGTGGTGCTCAGGATGGAACCCAGGGGCTCACACATACTAGGCAAGTGCTTTACCACCGAGCTACACTCCCAGTTCCCTGTTCCATTTATTTATTTATTTATTTTTAAGGGGAGTTACTGGGGATGGAACCCAGAGGCATTCAACCTCTGAGCTATACCCTCAGCTATACACTATTTTATTTTGAAACAGAATCTCACTAAGTTGCAGGGGGCCTCACTGAGTTGCTGAGGCTGGTCTCGAACCTGGGATCCTCCTGTTTTAGCCTCCTGAGTATTGGGATTAGAAGTCTGTACCACCATGCCTGGCTTTATTTTTTATTTTGAAACAGGGTCTTGCTAAGTTGCTAAGGGTCTCTCTAAGTTGCTGCAATCCTCCTGTCTCAGCCTCCCAAGTACTGGGATTACAGGCGTGCAACACTGGAATTACAGGCGTCCCCCCACGACGCCGTGAGGTGTCCCGCACCCAGCGGGGCCTGCCAGTTTTCAACCTTGCAGCATCCTCTAGCCTTCCTTATCTTGGTGTCTTCCTTTGTTTCTCTGGACTGGCGCCTCAGGCAAAGTCACAGGGAAGTAAACAAGTTGACTTCGTGCCTGTTGGGAAACGTGCTTATTTTCAATCATCTGATTATTGGGTTGGCTGCCTACACAATTGCAGGTTGGAAATCACTTTCTTTTTTTTTGCCATACTGGGGATTGAACTCAGGGGCATTCTACCTCCGAGCTACACCCCCAGTCCTATTTTTTATTCTTTATTTTGAAACTGGGTCTCACTAAGTTGCAGAGTGCCTCACTAGGTAGCTGAGGCTGGCCGCGAACCCAGATCCTCCAGTCTCAGCCTCCCGAATGCTGGGATTACAAGTGTGCGCCACCACGCCCAGCTGGAAATCACTTTCCACCAGAATATGGGGCCAAGGTTCCATCCGAGATTGCTCCTAGGAGGCTGGTTCCAGGCGCATTCTCATTTCTTTGTAGTTGAATGACTTTAGGGTCATCTTATTTTTGTACTGGGGATTGAACCTAGGGGGACTTTATTACCGAGCAACATCCCCAGCCCCTTTCCTTTTTATTTATTTATTTTTTATTTTGAGACAGGGTCTTGCTATGTTGCCCAGGCTGGCCTCAAATTTGTGATTCTCTTGTCTCAGCCTTCTGAGTAGCTGGGATTATAGGCATGTGCCGCCACACCCAACTGGATTGTCTTTTTATATGCTGTGTGTGTCTTTCCTTCAGCTGAATGGTCACCGAGCACTCCTCCAGGCAAAGTCATATGCTGTCCCCCAGTTCTGGGAAATGATCTTCTGTTGTTAATTCTGAAACTCCTTCTCTTTCATTTCATTTTTCCTTTTCTTTCTGGGGGCTCTTATTAGTAAAATGTTTGACCTCCTGGATTGGATTTTTATCTCACTATCTGTATCTCTTTTTAATATTTCTCTTCTCTTTGTCTTTTTGCCTTTGATCTGAAATCTTGAATTTTATCTCCAGGCCTCTTCTACAGTTTTTAACTCACCAAACACAATTTAGCTGCTGAAGGGCTCTTTCTTCTCTGCGTGTTCTTTTTTCTTAGCATTCTGTTCTTATTTAATGGATGTACTATTCTCTTGAAATATTTGCTGTCCTCTGAATTATCCTGTCTCTGGTTCTCCTTGGAACATTTTTTCTGCTTATCTTCTGTAGCGTTCCACGCAACCGATGTCGCGTCCCACGCCACACGGGGTAGGGCAAAGCAGACCAGCCGCTTCGCCCGTCGGGGCCGAGCGAGAGGGAGAGTGTCGCGGCCGGGCCCACCACCCTGGGGAGTCGGGGAAGCCCCCCAAAAAACCAGCACCAGCCGGGAGTCCAGTCAGCGGTCAGGCAGCGCTGCAGGAACTCAACTTTATTGGAACACACAATAGAATATATGGGCAGGTCAGGTAGGGAGGTGAAGCTGGGGAGGGGGAGCCAATAGCTGCAGGGGAGGGAGGTAGGCCTTTCCTTGACCCACCCACCGGCTTCCATTGGTCTGAGGGGTCAGATTTCACCAAGAAAGGTCAGAGCCTGTAAGTGCCAAATGCCACATAAGGAGCAATCCCTACAATCTTCCTCTTTCTCTTTCATACTGTTTGTTCTTGGCATGTGCCTGCTAGTCCTTGGTGCCTGATACTAAGGACTGTGGGCTGGGTTTCTGGCTCCATGGGGAGAATCAGCCTGCTCCCCGCTGGATCTTCCTATGAGGCAGCTGACTGTGTGAAGGGGTAGGCTTGCCATCCTGCAGAGCTCCCAGGCAGTGACTGACAGCCTGGCGGCCTCCTAGTCTCTGTGTGCAAGAGTCCTGTTTTATTTAGTCAAAGCTCTCTTTGGTGCTTACTCTTTCTTTTTAGCAAATTAATCCAGCGTGCCCTCCAGCCCATCTTTTAAAGTCCAGCCCCTCCCTCAAAATCCTGTAGCGAGCCCCACCCCCACTCCACGTGCACCCCTCCAGAATCAGCCCCTCCTCCCTGTACCGCCTTGGTCCTGGGCTGAGGTCTGCCTTCTGGCATTTATCACAGCCCACCTTGTGGGGCTCCTCTTTGTGTCTGGGGGACTGAGAGGCTGTGGGGGCTGATTGCCCCCCCTCCCCGGCAGCACCAACTGACTCTCCTGTGGAGCCAGGTGGACCTGGAAGAGCTGAGGCCTGACCTCCTGCCTCCAAGAAGTCCCTCGAGCTTTGTGGGACCAAAAGTGTCCTCACTTTGCTTTAAAGATTTGGGCTCATCTGTGTCATAATATCCCCAATTCACTTTCTGGGAGCTCATCAGATTGGGGTTTGAGGGGTGCTAGCAGGCCCCTGGGCCGCCCAGACCCTTGTAACATAAACTGCTGGGCTTTCATTTTGGCTTTGACTTGGCTTCGTGCTGGTACAGTGAGTGTGTGTGTGTGTGTGTGTGTATGCTTGTGTGTATATGTGTTTGTGTGTGTATGCATGTGTATGTGTTTATGTATGTGTGCATGTGTTTGTGCTTGTGTGTATATGTGTATGTATGTGTATGTGCTTGTGTGTGTATATATGTATGTATGTGTGCATGTATGTGTTTGTGCTTGTGTGTATATGTGTATGATGTGTGTATGTATGTGTATGTGCGTGTATGTGTTTGTGTATGTATGTGTATGTGTTTGTGTGTGTACGTGTGTGTTTGTGTGTATGTATTTGTGTGTATGTGTATGTGTGTATGTATGTGTGTGTGTATGTGTGTATGTGTGTGTGTATGTGTGTGTGTGTGTGTGTGTGTACACTTGCACACACGTGCGTGCTGTCTCATCTCATCCCTGCAGACTGGTGCTGTGGCTTCCGGACATCCCTGATGACATCCAGTGGCTGCAGTGGGTGACGTCCCAGGTTTGCTCTCGCGTGACGACATGCGTCTTCCCTGCTTCACGGTAAGGGATTTGGTTGTGGGTAGGAGGGCCAGGGGGCACCCGCCTCCTGATCGGGCCCCGTGTGGTGTTCTAGACGTGTCTGGCTGAATGCCGCCAGATGGGTGGCCAAGGAGTGCACCTTTGGTGCAGGGTCCTGCCCTGTGGGAGGCCCGGAGTCCACCAGTAGCCCCAGCACGCCCATGGTCACCTGTGGCCCAGGCCTACCTGCCCAGGGGCCAGGAGCCTTCTCATCAGGCGTGTCTGTTGGAGCCCAGCGTTGAGGCAGAGGAGGAGAGAGCTGGATGAGAAAGGGGAGGAGCCTCGGGTGGGGGGGAGTGGGGTGAAGGGGGGAGCACTGGGCAGCATGGGTTTGCTCAGAGGAAGGAGCTCTACCTGCCTCAGTACAGGGAGGGAGAAGCATGGAGAGAGAGAGAGAGAGCCAGGGGTGGTGGGCCACGCCTGTAATCCCAGAACATGGGAGGCTGAGACAGGAGGATCACAGGTTTGAGGTCAGCTTCAGCAACTTAGTGAGACCTTGTTTCAAAAAATGGGGCTAGAAGGCCTGGTGTGGTGGCGCACACTTGTAATCCCAGTACTTGGGAGGGTGAGATAGGAGGATCGAAGGTTTGAGGCCAGCCCCAGCTACTTAGTGAGACCCTGTTTCAAAAACAAAACAAAACAAAAAAAAGGATAAAAATAGAGCTAGAATGTAGCTTGGAGGTAGAATGCCCCTGGGTTCAATCCCCAGTACCACAAAAACAAAACAAACAAAAAAAAGGGGGGTGGCTAGAGGCTAGGAGTGTAGCCTGGCAGTAGAATGCCTCTGGGTTCAATCCCCAGTACCAAAAAATAATAAAAATTAAAATAAGGGAAGAGAGCCGAGCGTGGTGGTGCACGCTTGTAATCCCAGCATTTGGGAGGCTGAGACCGGAGGATCTGGGTTCAAGGCCAGCCTCAGTACCTAATGAGGCACTCTGCAACTGAGACCTGTTTCAAAATAAAGAATAAAAAAAAAAAAATAGGGCTGGGGATGTAGCTCGGAGGTAGAATGCCCGAGTTCAATCCCCAGTACTGCAAAAAAAAAAAAAAAAAAAAAAAAGTGAAGAGAGAGGGATGGCAGGGCGGTCCAGGGAGTCAGCAGCCCCTGACCTCTGACCTCAGCCTTCCTTCTCTGGGGTAGAGCCCACGTTCTGCCTTATTAATGTGACCCGGGGCTGGGCACAGTGGTGCATGCCTGTGATCCCAGCAGTTTGGAAGGCTGAGGCAGGAGGATCAAAAGTGGGAGGCCAGCCTTGGCAACTCAGTGAGATCCTGCTCAAAATAAAAAGGGCTGGGGGTATGACTCGGAGCTAGAGTGTCCCTGGGTTCACTCCTCAGTACTGAAGAAAAAGAAGAAGAAGAAGAAAAAAAAAAGGCAGGAAAACAAAAAGGCTGTTTCCTAAATTCTGCAGACTCAGACCCAGAGCCAAAGGGCCTCGGTCTGTTCCCGGGGTCAGGCCGTATCCTGAGAATCACGGGCTCAGTTTCCTCACCTGCTCAGTAGAGACACTTCCTGTCCCTCACTGGGTTTCTGTGAGGCTGGTGGGAGCTGTTGGCACAGTCCTTGGCCCATGGTGGCACTCAGGAGACGGGACCTCTGGGGCTGTTGTGACTAGGAGGGTTGCAAAGTTGAGGAGGAACCGGGCGTGGTGGCGCACGTCTGCAATCCCAGTACTTAGGGGGGCTGAGACAGGAGGATCACAGGTTTGAGGCCAGCCTCAGCAACTCAGCAAGACCCTCAGCAACTTAGGGAGACCCTGTTTCAAAGTAAAAAATAAAAAGGTCTGGGGGTATAGCTTGGTGGTAGAATGCCCTTGGGTTCAACCCCCAGGGCCACATACACACACACACACACACACCCACACCCACACACATACACACAAAAGGGTTGCGGGTGTAGCTTGGAGGTACAACACCCCTGGGTTCAACCCCTAGGACCACAAAAACAACAACAACAGACATTAAGATGAGTGGAGGAGGGACTGATTGCACTGGGACAGTTCCCACGGGACCACGGGAGGGTGGACAGAGAGAGGGCTGTGGCTGCGCCAGGCAAGGTCGAGGAGGGCCTGGTCTCAGCAAATGTGTAGGGCCGAGAGGCTTCCTAACACCATTCGTGGACACCAGGAGGTGTCACATGCAAACCTGAGTGATGTGGACAGTGGGGCCAGGTGACAGGCCAGCAGTTAGTGCAGAGGAAACCAGTGGGCCCCGCTGCATGTCCAGCAGGAGGAGTCCAGGTAGCTGGGGAGGGCCACAGGCTTGGAGGACCGGGATGGCGACATCGGTCCTGCACCCAGGGCAGGAGGGAGCTGTGACTCCATCTGGGCCACCTGCAGTGAGTCAGGGAGTGCCCAGGGTGTCCTGACAGTGGCCGTCAGTGTCAGCTGTCCCTGCTGGTACTGAAGACTGTGGAGCCGCAGAAGGGCCGCCAATTAGCTCCCCTCGTTTGTTCTAGGTCCCGCCAGTGAGTGGCCCGCAGGCTCCCGCACACACCGCAGGGTGACTGCTGCTCAGTAGGCTGCTGGGCTCCACACCATGTGGACCTGCATGCCCGCCCCCTGGACAGTCCAGCAGGGGCCACGCCAAGCGGCCCGGTGCTCCATCGGCACGTCCAGCCTGCCCCTCATCTGGGGCAGCACAGTACGAGGCAGCGGGGACCACTCCGCCTTCCTTGCTTTCCCAGGGGGAAGGAGATCTCTGGGAAATTCTCTCCACAGTGCTGAGCCTTCTCATCTTTCTGCGGCCGTCTCTGTGCTGCTGTTTAATGACCCCGTGCTGCGACCTCAGGAAACCAAAGACGATGGGTCTGGTCTTGGCACCAGTGGCAGTCCAGTGCTTAAGGGGCTCTAATATTTAAGTGTCAGCTCGGCTGGTTGGGAATGGTGCCAGGAACCCCAGCGCCGAGGCTCCGTCACCTCCTGTTTCACAGCTGGATGACTGGGTGCCCCCTGGGATGGCCGAGGTACGGAGGATTGACCGTGCCCGGCAGGGACTTGGGAGCTGGGCGGTCCTGTGCACTGGGAGGAAGAGTGTAGTGTGGTTCCACCGACCCTTGCAAGGAGCGCTCACCTGGCTCCCCTGGCACAGCCTCACCCATGCGTCCCTGTTCAAGCCATGAAAGGACCGGCCTGGTCATCAGCAGATGTACCTAAGCCTAAGCCGTATTTATATGAATACCTATGAGTACATCTCCGTATAGACGGGTGTGTACGCTGGTTTTGTGATCCTCATCAGAGAAGAAATACGGCCAGATTATATCGGACTTACTGCCTTCCTGCATTAAAGCATTGTCCAACTTCCTTTCAGTGATAGCAACTTTTTTGACTTAAATCTCAAGAAAATATTGCTAAATGTTAAGAGTTGTGCAGTCTGGGTGGTAGGCACGTGGGTGTTATCTGTAGATTTTTTGTATTTTACATAATTTTCAACATACATTCTCTCTTTTCTACTTGGCAAACAAAACAAAACACAAAAAACCTTTTTCGACTTCCTCACAAACATATATTGTATAGTTTTTAAAAACGTGTGCTGAGAGCCAGGCATGGTGACACACACTTCTAATCCCAGTACTTGGGAGGCTGAGATGGGAGGATTGCAGTTTTAAGGACAGCCCAAGCAACTTAGTGAGGCCTTCCTCAACTTAGCAGGACCCTGTTTCTTTCTTTTTTTTTTTTTTTTTTTCGGTACTGGGGATTGAACTCAGGGGAATTCTACCTCCAAGCTACACCCCCCAGCCCTATTTTTTATTCTTTATTTTGAAACAGGGTCTCACTAAGTTGTGGAGTGCCTTACTAGGTAGCTGAGGCTGACCGCGAACCCAGATTCTCCGGTATCAGCCTCCGGAATGCTGGGATTACAAGCGTGCGCTACCACGCCCAGCTGAGACCCTGTTTCAAAATAAAAGAATAACATAGGGCTGGGGGCGTAGCTCAGAGGTTGAAAGCCCCTGGGTTCCATCTGCTGTACCCCTACCCCCAAACACACACATGCTCTAAGATAAGGAAGTCAGAAAGCCCAATGATACTTCAAGAAGTGGCCGAGGCCGCCCTCTGCCCTGTGCCTTTAATGCTTCTCTGCAGCCTATGAAAACATTATCACGTTCCTCCTTCCCTATCAAAGCCCTCCCGTGAATGCACGATCCACTTAGGTGTTGGAATCACCCGATCTCAGGAATAATCAGTGTAGGATATTGAATGTCAGGGAACAGCAATCTCTTTAGTACACAGATAGCAAAACTGGTGCAGAGGGGCTGGGGGTAAGGCTCTGTGGCGGAGCGTTTGCCTAGCACGCGCCAGGGTCGGAGTTCAGTCCCTAGCACCTTAAAATAAATAAATAAATAAATAAATAAATAAATAAATAAATAAATAAATAAAGATGGTGCAGACTAGGAGTCTCATTTTGTTTAAAAAAAAGTGTGCGAGTAAGCTGGTTGTGGTGTCCTACTGTTTTAACTCAGTTTAACATTGTTTACCTACTGGGTTAAAATGGTACTTAGGAGCCGGGCATGGTGGCGCACGCTTGTAATCCCAGCATTTGGGAGGCTGAGACCAGAGGATCCGGGTTCGCGGCCAGCCTCAGCTACCTAGTGAGGCACTCCGCAACTTAGTGAGACCCGGTTTCAAAATAAAGAGTAAAAAATAGGGCTGGGGGTATAGCTCGAAGGTAGAATGCCCCTGAGTTCAATCCCCAGTACCACAAAAAAAAACCCGGTACTTAGGAAGCTGAGACAGGAGGATGGCAGGTTTGAGGCTAGCTTCAGCAACTTATTGAGACCATGTTTCAAAATAAAAAATATATATATATTATATATGACTAGGGCTGTAGCTTGAAGGTGGAATGCCTCTGGGTTCGATCCCCAGTTACCCCACTCCCCCCCCAAAATATGTATGTGTATATGTGTACACCTCTAGGAAGAGCACTACAGGGTAACCAAAAAATATTGTTGGTGGTTATCACCATTCTGTTATTTGCGATAGTCTTCTACTTGTTAGCTTATATGTGCTTTTCCAGATTTCTGTGGTTGAACAAGATGTGTTTCTTTCGGCGTCAGAAAATGATTTGTAATAAATGTGATTTTTTTGAGATGTGTGCCTGGTCTCTGCTTCTATCCCAGGGTCCTGGCGCTGTCCTGTCCTCTCAGAGTCTGGTGCCTTGACAGCGGCCCACTCTCCCTCCCTCCCTCCCTCCCTCCAGCTTTCCCCACTCCCTGAGGCCCTGCCTGGCCAGGTGGCCTTTTGCTCTTTCTGGAACACTGTGGGGAGTCTCCTGGGATCTCCTGCTTTCCTCTGGGGCCCAGGCCTTCCCCCTGCCCTGTCCCCTTCCTGGAGGTCAGAACTCAGAGCCGGCTGCTGTTCGGGGTGTTCGTGCTGTTCCTCGAGTCCTCCGGGCCCTCGCTCGCTCCTGGGACCCCCCACCTCTGGCTCTGGTGGGGGGGACCAGGCTCTAGGCCAGTGCCCTCACGCCACCCTGCCGGCCCCAGCCGGCCTCCACTCAACCCCTCTGGACTCTGGCCTGTCTCCACTGGGCCGTGACCTGGCTGGGTCTTTTCTGTCTGATCTGCCGTGACAGCTTCTCCCTGGTGTCCCGTGGGCCTCGGCTCCATCTGCCCTCCCCGCACAGAGCTGCCAGGGCCGACCTGAGGCCCAGACCCACCTCCAGTGCCCAGCGTCTGCCTCCCCATTCCACTACTCCCCTGCTTCCCAGCTCCGGCCTCTTCCCTGGGGCGGGAGAATGGCTTTCTCACACTCTTTTCTGTTTTTTTGTACTGGGGATTGAACCCAGCGGCATTCTACCTTTGAGCTATACCTCAGCCTTTTCATTTTTTATTTGGAAACAGAGTCTTGCTAAGTTGCTGGCCTCGAACCCGTGATCCTCCCATCTCAGCCTCCCAAGTACTGGGGTTCGAGGTGTGCACCACCACACCTGGCTCCCGTGCTCTTTCATCCTCAATCACTCGCCTTCATTCCTCTGGCTTGCATAGGAAAGGGACAAACAAGTGTGGCGGGCCCTGGGGAGCCCACGCCGTGGTGGGGAGGCAGCTACTAAATGGGTGACTCCAGTGGAAAGGACCAGCCTCCTCTCCTGGGGACAGTGAGAGTTGGGTTTGATTTCATCATGGAACCAGGGCAGTAACTGAACTGCCTTCCTGCTGATAGGACCAGACCAGCACTTCATAAACCACGTTTTCTGGCATGTTAGCATCCTTAGAGATGTCACGAGGCGATTCTGTTAGTTAGGATGTGTCAGGTTCTGCTGCATTAACTGAAACCTCCACAGGGTCTATTCTTGCTACATGCAAATCAGACTTGACTCTGGTTTAAGCTGTCCTCGCTCCCGGACCTGGCTTGAAGCGGACCTGCAACTCGAGGACCACTGATTGCCATGGCAGAATGAAAGGAATTTGGCTCCTAAAAGTTTTCCTCTGAGCCAGGTGTGGAGGTACAGACTGGTAATCCCAGTCCTTGGGAGGCTGAGATGGGAGGATCATGGAAACCCCCTTTCCCCCCAAAGAAAATTTTCCCTCTGGAAGAAACACATATCCCTTCTGCTCAAAATTTGTTGTTTAAAGCAAGCCACGTGGGGGGAGGGAGAAGGGAATTGCAATCCTGCCAATTGTGCCAAAAGATGAGCGTAAGAAGTACTTGTGGAGTCAGGCGTGGTGGCGCATGCTTGTAATCCCAGCATTCGGGAGGCTAAGACTGGAGGATCTGGGTTTGCAGCCAGCCTCAGCTACCTAGGGAGGCACTCCGCAACTTAGTGAGACTTGATTTCAAAATAAAGAATAAAAAAATAGGGCTGGGGGTATAGCTCGGAGGTAGAATGCCCCTGAGTTCAATCCCCAGTACCGGGGAAAAAAAAAAAAAAAGTACTTGTGGAGCCAGGTGTGGTGGCGCATGCTTGTAATCCCAGTACTTGGGAGGCTGAGACAGGGGGATCACAGGTTTGAAGCCAGCCTCAGCAACTTAGTGAGGCTCTCAGAAACATAGTGAGACCCTGTTTCCAAATATAAAATAGGTCTGGAGGTGTAGCCTGGAGGTAGAAGGTCCCTGGGTTCCATTCCCAGCACCACTAAAAAAAAAAAAAAAAAAAAAAGTACTTGTGGAAGCCAGGCATGGTGGCCCACACTTGTAATCCCAGTACTTGTGAGGCTGAGACCAGAGGATCTGGGTTCTCAGCCAGCCTCAGCTACTTAGTGAGACCCTGTTTCAAAAGTAAATAAAAAATAGGACTGGGGGCATAGCTCGGAGGTAAAATGCCCCTGGTTCAATCCCCAGTACCACACACATTTAAAAAATAATAATAAAATAAAATAAGAATAGAATAGAATAAAATAATAAAATGAATAGAATAGAATAAATAAAATTAGTAAAATAAAATTAATAGAAAAATAAAATAAAATAAATAAAATTAATAGAAAAATTAAAATGAATAGAATAAAATAAAATAAAATAAAATGAATGAATATAATATAATAAAAGAAAATATGAATGCATGAACAGATAGAATAGAATAAAATAGGTCCAATTTAGAGAGGGTCTGGCCGCAGAGGACACTTGGAGTTTCCTTCCTCACACAGACACCTGTGACTGCAGCCTGCCACATGTGCTCCTTCCCCACAGTACTTTTTTTTTTTTTTTTTTTTTGCAGTACTGGGGATTGAACCCAGGGGCCATTCTACCTCTGAACTACACCCCCAGTCCTATTTTTTATTGTTTATTTTGAAACAGGGTCTCACTAAGTTGCGGAGGGCCTCACTAGGTAGCTGAGGCTGGCCGAGAACCCAGATCCTCCGCTCTCAGCCTCCCAATTGCTGGGATTACAAGCGTGCGCCACCACGCCCGGCTCCCACAGTACTTTTAAAGTTGCCTGAAGAGGGCAATCTGGCTCGGGGCCCTCTGAGCCATCACCTGCCGCACGTGGCGTCACTGGAAGGTGGCTGAGAGCGGGGGACTGTGTCAGGCTGGCTTGGGCCTGGGTCCTCTCTGACTTGGGAGCTGTGGAGCTGGAGGTAAGTTCCTTGCTATCTCTGAGTTTCGGTTTCATGTTTACAAAAAACTGCCCACGGTTTATGCAAAGCCCTCAGTGCAGAGCCGGGCACAGTTGCAGGACAGCTAATTCTACCTTCATCTTGCAGAAGAGGAGACCCTGACACAGAGGAGCACACCTCGCCTCAGGCCACACGGCGCGGCCATGGGCCTCTCCACGAGGCCTGCGTTCAGAACCGCTAGATGGGAACTCTTTCAGTGTCTGTGATATCCTGCTAAATGGAAATCCAATAAAGGTTTTAAAGCCCACAAATGCCAGGGCTTATGGCTTTCTAAATCTAAAAGTAAATCAGATGAATACAAAATCGTGCTGGGCATGGTGGTGCATTCTTGTAATCCTAGCTCTGCTGAGGCTGACGCAGGAGAATTACAAGTCTTGGCAACTCAGGGAGACCCTGACTTCAAATAAAAAATAGAAAGGTTGCCGGGCATGGTGGCATACTCCTGTAATCCCAGTACGTAGAAGACTGAGAGAGAAGGAGCACAGGTTAGAGGCCAACCTCAGCAACATAGTGGGACTTTTTCAAAATAAAAAAACTAAGCCAGGTGTGATGGCGCACGCTTGTAATCCCAGCATTTGGGAGGCTGAGACCGGAGGATCCGGGTTCGCGGCCAGCCTCGGCTACCTAGTGAGGCACTCCTCAACTTAGTGAGACCCTGTTTCAAAATAAAGAATAAAAAATAGGGCTGGGGGTGTAGCTCGGAGGTAGAATGCCCCTGAGTTCAATCCCCAGAATCGCCCAAAAAAAAAAACCCCAAAACTAAAAGTATTGGGGATATAATTCAGAGATAGAACACCCCTGGGTTCAATCTCCAGTCTGTCTATCTCTCTTTTTCACACACACACACACACACACACACACACACGGGAATAAAAAATTAAAATTAAAAAGGCAGGGGGAGTAGTTCGGAGATAAAACACCCCGGGTTCAATGCCAGTCTGTCTGTCTGTCTCTTTCTCACACACACACACATACACACCCATTTTGGAATGTAGCCCAGTGGTAGAGTGACCCTGAGTTGAATCCCCAGAACAGAAAAACAAAAACAAAAACAAAAATCTAAGCAGATTTAAAAAAAACTCTTAGCAATCTCTGTTATTTTTTGGTGTAGAAAACAGCCACTCAGACTTGCTGGGGCAGAGGTAACTTACAGCCACGCTCCACCAGTGCCCACCTCCGGCCTCTTGGCCCAGCTCCCTGTCCCCTCCGCCTCCTGTCTCCTTTGAGCCCTGTGCCCTGCTTGTCCTGCCGCCTGCTTTCTCGCTGCTGTGCACCTCTTCCACCCATTTCTGACCAGGTTCCTAAGACCCATGTTTCCAATGACTCTGAAGAATGGCTTTTTACTTATTTTTTTAGTGAGAGTTCTTCATCTTCCTCCCCCTCCCCCTCCCCCATCCTTCAGGGCACCCAATGACTGAACTACACCCCAGCCTTTTTATTTTTTATTTTGAAAAAGAGCCTTACTAAGTTGCCAAGGCTGGCCTTGAACCTGCAATCCTGCTGCCTCAGCTTCCCAAACACTGGGATTGCTGGCTTGCGCCACCACGCTCGCCTTTAAATGAGAGGATCTTAAACCTACTGGGCCAAAGAATGAGCTGGTCTACTTCTTTACAATTCAGATATCCAGGTTCTATTTTCCAGAGATTCTGAGTCAGTAGGTCCTGACTGAGACCCAGGAATGTTTATTTTCCCTCTCTTCCTCCCTTTACTTCCTTCCGTGTTCTGAAGATTGAATCCAGGGTCATTCTGCCACGGCTACATCTCTGTCCTTTGTATTTTATTTTGAGATAGTTTCACTAAGTTGCCCAGGCTGGCCTTAAATCCTGCCTTAGCCTCCTGAGTAGCTGAGATTACAGATGTGTACCACAATGCCCAGTTTCCCTCCCTCCCTTCCTTCTTCTCTCCCTCTCTCCTTCCCTTGCAGGCTGGAGATAGAAACAGGGCCTTGAACATTCTAGGCAAACACTCCACCATTGAGCTGCACTCTTAGTTCTGAAATATGCATTTGTGTGTGTGTGTGTGTGTGTGTGTGTGTGTGTGTGTGTGTGTATGTGTGGTACTGGGGCTTGAACCCAGGAGCATTCTACCTCTGAGCTATACCCCCAGCCCTCTTAATTTTTTTTTTGTTTTTAAACAGGGTCTCACTAGGTTGCTGAGAGTCTCACTATATTACTGAGGCTGTCCTGGAACCTGCCATCCTCCTGCCTCAGCCTCTCAACTACTGGGATTACAAATGTGAGCCACCACGCCCAGCTGAAATGTGCATTTTAAATAAACATCACAGAGATCTTCAGGACACACTGAGAGATAGCGACGCTGGTGATGGAGAGCTGAGGGTGAGGATGTGCCTCTCTTGGGGACTGTGGGTAGGTGTGTACCGAGCCTTGAAGGCCACGTGGGCGCTTTCAGGCTGTGGTTATGGAAGGGCATCGAGGCAGAAAGAAAAATGAAAGTAAAGGCTTGGGGGCTTGGGCAGGGGTGCAGGGGAATGTGCCACCTCGTTTTACTCCAACGTAACGATGGCATAGACTATACGCCGAGCCAGGCCCTGTTTTCAGCACTAAGAACAAGTCCGGGGCTGTGATGTGCGGGTCATGGAAGGATCACAAGATACCTCCTGTCCTCCCTCCAGTCCCCTCTCATCTTGCAAGCCTGTCTTTGAGGAACGGTGACTTCTGCTTGGTGCTGAGGCTGAGCACTGCAAATCTCTGCTCTCTTCTGTTTGCAGGACAGCAGCCCCTCTGGCTAATCCGCCCTCCACGCGCCAGCAGCTCCGCCGGCGTCGCAAAACTCCCTGCGCTTGCGTCGCCTCCAACCCGCAGGTCCTCCAGGCGGCCTTTAGAACATCCGGGTCACGGGCTCCTAAGGGCCAATGAGAGAAGGCGTCTGGAGCCAGGGGGCGGGGAGTGGGCGGGGCATCATGGCCGCTCCCAGCGCGCCGCTTCCGGGGGCTTTTGAGAGCTGCTCTGACCCTCAGCGCGGCCACCGCGGACGCACCGTGTGGACTCAGCAGCTGAGTCTTGGGCGAGCCGGGGCAGCTCCGCAGGGCGGCGGCCGGAGAGGGAGCCATGGGGACGGTGCATGCCCGGGTAAGAGGCCAGCGGCCCTAGGGCTGCGCGGCGGCGGGTGGGCGGGCGGGCTCCGCGGGGAATCGCTCTCCGGGCTGCGCCCCGGCTTCCCCGGCCACGGGGCGGCGGGCGGGAGGCCACGGGGAGGCCGCCTGGAGCCCGCGGCTCCGGGGGAACCCAGAGTCCACAGGAGGGCCGCGACTCGCTCAAGGTCACTCCGCGTGTCACGGCCCAGAAAGGGCTTTGGAACTTTCCGCGCTGACCTCAGGGTACCCGCCTCCCCGGCTGTCGAGAGAATTCAGACAGGGCGGTGGGAAGGACTGTCAGAAGCCAGAGGACCACAGCTTAGTCCAGCGCGCACCGCTGGCTTTTATTTGCGATTCTAGAATGGAGCTGCACCTTATTTTATGAAGTGGAGGGAGCATTACGGTCAGCTGAGCAGAGGAGTCGAGCTTTACTGACAGAGATGGGTTGAGGAAAGCAGAAATGGAAGACAAAGACTGGGTTGGTCGTTTCAAAGTTACTTTCTTTGTAAAGGTTAAGGCAGGAGGGACTTCCTTAGCGCATCAGTTAAAATTGACTTATTTAGGGGTTTGCCAGTTTCTCTCTCTCTTGATTTCTCTTAAGATAAATTTAGTCTTGTTTTGGGGGTGTGGAACTTCAGTATAGATAACTGTTTTGGTTTGATCTGTTGGGCCTAGTGCAGGAGCTCAGCCTAAACTATTGGCCTCTATCAGGTGTTTCTTTTTTTCTTTTTCTTTTTTGTACTGGGGATTGAACCCAGGAACATTCCATCTCTGAGCTACACCGCCAGCTCTATTTATTACTTATTTTGAAAAAGGGTCTCGCCAAGTTGCTGAGGCTTGCCTTAAGCCGGCAATCCTCCTGTCTTCGCCTCCCGAGGGACTCCATCAGTTTTATTGAACAGCATACTAACTGCTTGCCAAACAGCTTTCCTTTCTTGTAATCTTAACTGAGAGCCAGAAATGAGTTATTTGTCCAAGGTCACACACAGCTGCAGAATGTCGCTCTGAACCTCAGACTTCTGGAGTCTTAGCCCCAGCACTACCCCTCTCCCCACAGTATAGGTTGTTTATTTAATTTAATTTAATTAATTAATTTATTTTTTGCGGTATTGGGGATTGAACTCAGGGGCATTCTACCTCCGAGCTATACCCCCAGCCCTATTTTTTACTTTATTTTGAAACCGAGTCTCACTAAGTTGCGGAGTGCCTCACTAGGTAGCTGAGGCTGGCTGCAAACCCGGATCCTCCAGTCTCAGCCTCCCGAATGCTGGGAGTACAAGCGTGCGCCACCACGCCCGGCTGTCTAGGTTGTTTATTTGCCCTGCTCAGAAGTTTTCAGTGGTTCTCTGTCAACTTCTAGAAGATTTGTAGACATACATTTCAGCTTAGCTTCCAGAATTGTACTTAACTCTTCTTTCACTCAACCACACCCCCTTGGTCTCCTGACATGCTCTTTGGACTGTGCCGTCCCATCCTTTCATATTCCCAACTTTTAGAACTCAGTTCAGGTTGCTTCCTGTGTAAACTGCTTTTTTTTTTTTTTTTTTTTAATCTCCTGCTTCTTTTGCATTTTTCCTCTCTTGCCACTTATATTTTGTCTTGTGTTAGCTCCGTTTGCATTTTTATGTAATCTTATTAGATCCTAGGTTTCTAGATGTTACTGTAGGAACTGTGTCTTAACCAATCTAAGCATTCATTCATGTATTCAGATAATATTTATCGGTGGCCAACTATGTGCTTGGCATTGTTGTAGGTGCTTGGGATACAGTCAAAAAAGAAAAAGAATCTCTGCTTTTACTCTTTTGATGCTAAAATTGCTACTCTGTTAATGTATTGGCAAAAAAACCAAAAAAAAAGTTTTCAGTTCTTTAATTTGCTCTTCCCCCTGGCCAGTGTTTTTCTAGTGTTTTGATCAGGACTCATATAAAACAGTTGACAAATGCCACCTAGTATTCTCTTGCTTTGTGAAACAAATATTTTGTAAAACAAATTTATCATTAATATCTGTTACAGATTGCCATCTTTTCTATTTGATTCGGTCTGTCTCACTTTAACCATGCTATCATAACTCTGTAAATTCATTTCACTGCTTTGCACAGTGCCTGGCACATGTGGCTCTTTTTTGGGTTTTTTTTTTTTTGCGGTACTGGGGATTGAACTCAGGGGCATTCTACCTCCGAGCTATACCCCCAGCCGTATTTTTTATTCTTTATTTTGAAACTGAGTCTCACTAAGTTGCGGAGTGCCTCACTAGGTAGCTGAGGCTGGCCGGGAACCCAGATCCTCCTGTCTCAGCCTCCTGAATGCTGGGATTACAAGCATGCACCACCACGCCCGGCTCCACATGTGGCTCTTAAACAAAACTTGTTGACAGGTCGGTATACCAATCTGCTTAAAGGTAGAGACCAGATCCAGATACTTATTTAAATTCATTTTACAGCTGGGTGTGGTGACTCACACCTGTTATTTCAGTATTTGGGAGGCTGAGACAGGAGAATTACAGATTCGAGGCCAGCCTCAGCAACTTAGTGAGGCCCTTAGCAATTTAGCAAGATCCTGTTTCAAAATAAAAAATAGAAGGGTTGGGAGTGTAGTCTGGAGGTAAAACTGCTGGGTTCAATCCCCAGTAGAAAAAACAAAACCCTAAATTCATTTACCAAAGATTTATCCCATGTTGTTTGCAGACACTAGAATGTGAATTCTGTGAAGGTGACGGTCTCGTAAGTGCTTGTCACATAGTAGGATCTTAATATGGTAAATGTATGGCTGTCCATTAGTCAAACGGGGACTTTAAGATACCAAGCTTTTATGTGACTGAACCTTTAGTGACAGCAGCTCTCAAACTTCGAGTCGACATTCCAATGTAAAGAATACAGATGGGTCTGGTGGGTCCTTGGGGAACCTTGTTTCATGATTTGAGATTTTAGGAACCGCAAAGGAATTTTTTAGCATAATGGATTATGAACTTTATGCCTGGACAAAAAGTCTATTTGCTAAACATTCAGATTAAGAAAAATGAATATGGAGCTGGGCGTGGTGGCGCATGTTTGTAATCCCAGCCATTTGGGAGACTGAGACCGGAAGATCTGGGTTCGAGGCCAGCCTCAGCTACCTAGTGAGGCCCTCCGCAACTTAGTGAGACTCGGTTTCAAAATAAAGAATAAAAAACAGGGCTGGGGGTGTAGCTTGGAGGTAGAATGCCCCTGAGTTCAATCCCCAGTACCGCAAAAAAAAAGAAAAAAGAAAAATGAATATGTAGATGTATTTATAATTTGGTGATATTTTTGGTAGGTTAATAATGATTCAGTTTTTAAAATTTTACACAATAAAAATGAAATAATAGAGACACGAAACTATTCTTTTTAACATATGTAAAATCCATGGTGACTTGGTGGTTTTGTTCACTGGTGTGAGCCCAGTGCTTAGCATGCAGTAGGCACTCAGTACATGTTAAATAAAAGACCAAAAGAAAATCCACTCACTCACCATCTCACATACAGAATGTTACTGTAGTACCTACTATAGGCATAAGCATCATGATACATCCGTGTTACTGTCTGTGTGTTATTGCGTCTTCCCAGAGGTGCTCACCCACGCCACCCTGGAGCATCTGATCAGAAGTTGCCAAGGTGACTGCTCTGTTGCTGGCCACCTTGGTGTATATACTGTTTGAGTATATACAGTGTCTTTTAATGTGAATGACAGTTTCTGCAGTTAAGAAAAACCTACTTGAGTCCAAACAAAACCTTTCTTAGTCATTTTCTTAGTCATTTGTCACCATAGCTATCCTAAAAATATACAATTTTAATCCTAAAAATTAGGACACTTTATATAATAACTGGAAAGCAAAAGTTTTTGTTTTTTCTGATAAAGGTTTAAAAAATTTTTTTCTTTACATGGGCCTTGGGTATACAGATTTAGATTAGTGATAAACTCATATAGATTTAGAGTAGTCATAATCCTCAGTTCTTTTTTTTTTTTTCTTGTACTAGGGATTGAACCTAGGGGTATTTGCCTCCAAGCTATACCACCAGCCCTTTTGGATTTTTTTTTTTTTTTTTGCGGTACTGGGAGTTGATCTCAGGAGCATTCTACCTCCGAGCTACACCCCCAGCCCTATTTTTTAATTTTTTATTTTGAAACCGAGTCTCACTAAGTTGTGGAGTGCCTCACTAGGTAGCTGAGGCTGGCCGCGAACCCGGATCCTCCGGTCTCAGCCTCCCAAATGCTGGGATTATAAGCGTGCGCCACCACGCCCGGCGGATTTTTTTTTTTTTTTTGAAACAGGGTCTCACTAAGTTTTCGAGGGTCTCCCTAAGTTCCTGAGGCTGGCCTCAAAGCTATTATCCTCCTGTCTCAGCCTCCCAAGAGCTGGGATTACAAGCATGTGACACCATGCCAGCTGTAATCTTCAATTCTTGAGTCATTTTGGGTTTGCGCATGACTCTTTCTATTTCTAATCTTTGTTTTATTCCTAACGATACAGCAAACCCCACGTTAACCACCACCCCAAGCGCGCGCACATGGACGGTAGACCAGACCTGCCCTCTGTTCACCGTTCCCCTGCCTGCCTCCTGCCTCCCCCGCTAGAGGGAGCCACTGCCCTGAATTCTGTGGCGTGTCTGCAGCCAAGTCTCTGAGAGTTCATTTTGTCTTTTTATGTGTTAACGTTTGTTTCTCCGTCGTTCCTCTTCCCCTTCAGAGTTTGGAGCCCCTCCCGTCAAGTGGGCCTGATTTTGGAGGATTAGGTGAAGAAGCCGAGTTTGTGGAAGTTGAACCTGAAGCCAAACAGGAAATTCTGGAAAACAAAGATGTGAGTTTTATGTCCGACCTTGATATAACTGTTACTGGGAACCTGCAGTTCTGTGAACCACCAGAGAGATGTGATTGAGTACTGGGATTACAAGCGTGTGCCACCAGGCCTGGCTCAGGTGTGGGTTCTTAACTTCAAAAAGCACCAGATTGCAGGGGGGGTAGCTCAGAGAGAGAATGCCCCTGGGTTCAATCCCAGTAACACACAGGCGCACACAAAACTAGAACTAATCTTGACGTTAATCTTGGCTCCTCGTCTTTAGACTGGCTGCCTGGCCGCCTGCCTTGTGTCTTACGTGCTAATCAATGTCCCTTGTACATTAGGTAGTGGTTCAGCATGTTCATTTCGATGGACTTGGAAGGACTAAAGATGATATCATCATTTGTGAAATCGGAGAGGTTTTTAAGGCGAAAAACCTCATCGAGGTAAGTGAGACCTCTGCTCTGCGTTCTTTCAGGTCCCTTCTGAGGAACCTGTAACTCAGCTGGAGTGCCCGGGCCAGGCCCCGCTGAGACCCATCTCCTAGCCAGAGGACCCCTCCCACGACATAGGTGTGTTTGCATTTGTCCTCACCTCCTTGCCATAGGCAGAAAGAAGCCGCTAACCATCTGCCTGTGTTCTGTGTTCTTCATGACTCCCTGCCCGGAGCGTGGAGGCCAGGCACCCCTTCCCGGCACCCGGCTGAGCCAAGCGCTGAGCGCGCTGCTGGACTCTCTCCCGCAGCCCCTCCCGACTGGGGACAGGCCCAGCCTGTCACCCACTCCCCACCTCCTGGCCCTGCTTGTAGTTCCTCTTGGGTTCCTGTGTCCCTCTGCCCTTGGGACCACGCTGACCTTGGCTGGGCACGGTCGCCAGCAGTATTGGTGTGGCCAGCGTCGGCTACTCCGTCCTGCCCTCTTCTTACTCGGCCTTGATGGTGGTGGGCACTGAGGGCTGTTCTCGTTAAAAGAAAACGTTTAAGTTTTAAAAGATTAAGATAGTATATAAACACAGTTAAATAAAACAGGTAAAAAAAAAAGTTAAATGGTACAGAGGATGGTCGAAGTGTCTGTCCACACTCCTGGCTGCTCCCGGCCCACTCTCCAGAGGTGACGAGGTGATGGGTGTGTCATCCACTTGGATGGGCACGGACAGCCTTCACTCACCCTAGTTCTCACATTTTTTCTTCTCTTTTCTTTTTTATCATCATAAATTATGGGCTAGGTACTGAACCTGGGTGCATTCTGCCTCTGAACTACACATACCCTAGCCCTTTTTATTTTTCAAATAGATTCTCTCTTATGTAGCACATGCTGGCTTTGAACCTGCGGTTCTAAATTATGGATGTCTTTTGGTGTCAGCACACATTCGTCTGGGCGGCATGACACCTCACTGCAGGTTCTTTGCGTCATTTATTTTAAGCGCATCCCCATCGGTGGACATTTAAGTTGAATGTTTTGCTCTCACAAATGATCCTGAAATAAACACCTTCAGGTATCTTTGTTGCATATGACAGTACACCCTCAGGATAAATTCCTAAGAGTGGGGTTACTGGTGTGGGGTGTGGGGTGTGTGCTCGGCCACTTCAGTGGCTGACACCTGCGCGCTCTCTAAGGAAGTGTGACATTCCCACTCCTGGGGCAGTGTGTGAGAGAGTGTCGCTGGGCTTCAGGTTCTCACCACACTCTGGGTGAATACACTATTTCTTGCATTTATTTAATGATGAATGAAGTCAGTTGTCATTCATTTCTCTCTTGTAAATGATCTGTTGCTGTCCTGTTTTCCTTTTATAAGAGCTCTTTGTTTTTAAAGAAATGATTGCTTTGACCCCTGTGTTAAGTTTATTTTCCCGCTTTGTCATTTGTC
Source organism: Graphiurus murinus (assembly GCA_004027655.1). Lineage (NCBI taxonomy): Eukaryota > Metazoa > Chordata > Mammalia > Rodentia > Gliridae > Graphiurus > Graphiurus murinus. Next base: position 37,387 of record PVLC010012606.1, read on the forward strand.
TTTTGAGCATGTTTCAGTCTGTCTTCCTTGTCCACATTTTGTCTTCCCTGGGCGTGCGCTCTCCCGGGCTGCTTCCTGTCTCATGTCACTCACTTGGAGGCTCCTTTGTCACCTTTTCCCCGTGACCATCCTTAAGTGTCGCTCTCACACTACTGGGTGAGCTTGTCCACATCCCTGGTTTCAGGTAAATGCAGCGCACCCCCAAGCTCAGTTTCCAGCCCCTACCTCGGCTGAGCTTTAACCCTGGTCGCACACCTGCCTACTAAACCCCTCCTCGTGGGATCGCTGTGGACACCTCCAGCTCTGTGGCTCAAATCGGAAGTTGTGGTCCTTCTACTCCCTGGCCAGGACCTGTCCTTCTGTCTCTCTGACTTCTCTGATGGTGCTAGTCTCTAACCAGGCACTAAGCACAGAGCTAAAAGTTTTCTTAGTTCTTTCTCTTCTCATGCACTTCATCTAATTGGTGACAGCGGACTTGGCCCTTACTTGTGAGACGTCTCCAGAGTGGCCACCCCTTTCCCCAGCGCCACCAGCCTCCATCCCAGCTCCTGAGTCTCTGCAGGAGCCCTTGCCTTCCTGTCTCCAGTTGTCTCTCCTGAGCACAACTGCAGGCTCGTGCTCTTCCTCGCAGGAAATCTGAGCCTGTCCCTCCCTGCACGCTTTGCTTACTGTATAATCCTTCCTCACCTCTTATTTGGTTGTCCTTCTAACAAGAACAGACTCCTGTTATCAGAAGGGAGTGCTGTTGACATTGTAGAGAGGAAAAAAAGTTGAGCAGTGGTTAGAATTGAGTTGAAACTGCACAATAAATTGTGCATGTGCACACACACACACACAACCACAGTTCACACTTGACTGTGGGCCCTCCCAGGAAAGCACTCGAGGCCTGGTGCTGTGCGCGCGCCGGGTCTCAGTCTCTTTCACCGAGAAGGGGCTGTGCTGTGCACTCCAAGTCCCAGGCTTGGCTTGCGTGTCTAAATAGGATTTTGTGGCCCCGCAGTGCTGTTTCTGTTCTCTCTGCGTCTGGTCTTGCTAGTGCTCTCTTCTTGGTGATACGCTAGCCTGTTCAAATAGCCTCATGTGTTTCTGTATCTTAGAAGATTCATTCTCTGTTTTCTTTCCCTCTTACAGGTAATGCGGAAATCTCATGAAGCCCGTGAAAAACTGCTTCGTCTAGGAATCTTTAGGCAGGTGGATGTTTTGATTGATACCTGTCAAGGTACATACTGTGGGGTGGTGTCTTTGTAATTCCTTTCCCATCCATCCCGCAGAGTCGCAGAGCAGCTCTGTGGCCCAGGTACAAATGGCACCTGAGGGTTCTGGGATAAGTCTCAGGAGGTAGCCATCTCGGGAGGCCTTTTTTTGGGTACTGGGGATTGAACCCAGAATCAGTCTACCTCTGAGCTACACACTCAGCTTTATTTATTTATTTATTTTTGAAACATGGTCTAGCAAAGTTGCTGAAAGTCTCACTACATTGCTGAGGCTGTCCTTGAACCTGTCTCAGCCTCCCAGGCGCTGGGGTTACAGGTGTGCGCCACCTCGGCCAGGGCTGAACTTTTCTGGCTGGCTGAGGGAGGAATTGTGAGTTGTGCAGATGTTGTCATCTCCACCCCTGGACTATCCTGGGGCTTCGAGAACGATCCTGAAGGAGGGAGCCAGGCTTTTCTCGACGTGCTGCAGCCCAGCCACTGCCCAAATGAGCTCTTGGCAGACGCTGCCTAATGCGAGCTTTACACAGAGGAGGGATCGATTTTTCTTTTAGTTCTGCTCCTCTTCTGGAGCGCTGTGTGGTACTGGGCATATCTCCCAACGTAGTCAGCGTTATTCTTTACCCACGAGGCACCTGGAGGAGGCCAGGGACCCCCGTCCGGGGCTTCTGGGTGGGGGCAGGGGCAGGGCGCAGACACAGATGTGGTGCCAGCATGGCTGATGTCTGCTCACCTGGTGGAAGGCTGCGCATGAGTGAGTCTGGGGAGAAGTCTGGTGGTGAGGGAACGGGTGAAGAATGTCCCAGCATGCACCGGGCCCAGTGGCCAGAGAGCAAGTGCACTGGGTGGACCCCAAGTGTTTGGGGGTGCTGGATGCAGATTTTAGGGAATAAGAGTGATGCAAGATAGGGTGGCAGAGTAATCAGGAGGGGCGGGGTGCGCAGCTGGGTGGTAGAGCGTGTGCGGAGCCTGTGTGAGACCGTGCGCTCCTATGCTAGCACTGCATGAGTCAGTGAACTAGCCCACTGTGGAGGATTAGTGGGGGTGGTCCTGAGAAGACGCTTCGTGTGACACGGCGCCTGCAGATGCCTCCAGAGGTGGGAAGCTCTGTGTAAACCATGGACGCACTTCCCGTGGGAGTCTGGGCTCCGTTGGAGCCGGGGCAGCTCTGGAGTGAAGTGGCCCAGGCAGGAGGGCGGGTGGTTTCCCGTGGCGGCTTGTTGCTGGGTCATCTCAGGCCCTGCTCCCTGGTGTCCGAGCACCATGCCCTGTTCTGGCGTCAGGAAGGGCGGCACCTCTCTCTTCAAGCACCTGTCCTTGGTGCTGCACACAGTCCTCCCTTCTCATGCTTTCAGCTAGGACTCAGGCGCACGGCCACACCCAGGTATAAGGGAGGCTGAGAGGTTAGACCAGGTGTCCACGAACTTGAACAAACTGTGAGGATTGGGTTCTCAGCGAGGCCGTGGGCCAGCGGTGCTGCTTTCACTGGGAGCTCAGTGGAAATGCAGCGGCTTGCTGCTGCTGCAGGTGGTTCTGGTGCATGGGACTGCGGGGGCTGTGGACCCGTCAGGGGAGAAGAGAGCTCCGTGCACCCTCGGAGCCTCGTGGCGGTGACACCTGGGACGGTGCCGCGGCGAGTTTACATGCATGATCCAGTTTGGGCCTCACGGGAACCCGTGACGTGCCACTGTTGTTATTTTCATCAGCATATTTCAGCTAATGAAATCAAGACTCCAAGAAGTTTACACAACTTGCCCCAGGTTCAACAAGCACGTGATGGAATTCCAGCCCAAGCTGACCCACCGCCCAGGGGTGCTTTCCTCGGTGGCCAGCTTGGTTGGCCCTTGTTTTCAGCTCTCCTCTCTCCCTCTTGTAAACACCACCTTGCACCTGCGTGGCTGGTCCACCTGTGTCTGTGGCTCTCCTGGCTGCACAGTGGAATGACCCGTTTAGGATAGTGACGCTGCTCTGTGAGACATTGTCGTGGGGCAAATGTCATTAAATATTTGTCCAAAGCCATAGAATAGACGACACCCAGAGCGACCCCTAATGCGTGGTAACACAAGCACTGGTTTATCAGTGGCGATGAAAGTACCAATGCACGTGATGTGTTAGTAGTAGGGAGAAATGTGCGTTGGGGGCCAGGGGGGGGATAGGGATACTCTGTACTTTCTGCTCTGTCTTCTGTACATCTGAAGCTGCTCTAAAAAGTAGTCTGTTAATTAAAACAAAACACGCTGCCAAGGCTCCGTCCTAGATCTACTGACCCTAAGCCTGTGGGAGCCAGTGCGGGGCACCCATGGGTCTTGATGGCTGCCCAGATGTCCAGCAGGGTGAGCACTTGTTCTGTTATTTCTGTGCGAGGCCACTCCCACCAGCCCAGCCTCCCTCTGCAGAAGGCGCCGGCTTTGGTGGGTCACGAGGTGGCTGCCCCAAACTCACGCTGTCCACACCCTGGCTGGATGAAGGATAAAAGTCCTTCCAGCGGGTAGTAATTTAATAAACAATATTGTGTTTCTTTCTCTTTCAGGGTTATTAAAATCCTTGTAGTCCTGTGTTCCAATGTCAGTTGAATTGAGACCCCAAATGTTTGCAGTGACCTCTCTAGAAGGAGAACAGATTTCTTTAGCAAATATCACTTGTTTAAGCAAATAATGCTGCTCATCGCTCTCCTTGTAGCGAAGGTTGACTGCTTTTGGATATATTTTACCACAGAAGCTAGAAACAGGTTTTCTGGTGTAGAGGTGTATTTTGATTTTGTGTGGGAGCGTTCTCAGACTTTAAAATAGATGGCATATTTTTCAAAAGGGATTATAAAATAAAATGAACCTTCACGTTGCTTTTTGTCTTTTTAGCAGTAGGACCCAAAATAAAAGGATTATTCCCACTGTCTTACCGTTTAATTTTTTTTTATCTCCTTAGGTGATGATGCACTTCCAAATGGGTTAGATGTCACCTTTGAAGTAACTGAATTGAGGAGATTGACGGGCAGTTATAACACCATGGTTGGAAACAATGAAGGCAGCATGGTATGGTGCAGGCCTTGTCTCCTCCTTGTCAGAATTTCGAAGTCTAAGCTTTCAAATGTGACTCCATTCCAAAGGCTGATAACAGCTTCAGAACAGACCTGTATTTCACCTGCCTTAGTCTGTTGTTACTTGTGGTTTCTCTCTGACCTCCCGAGCGTTGATTAGAATGTGTTTTGAATCGTTGGGTAACAATATCAACATCAGTAGTTAGGGGTGAAATGGGGAATGTTCAGATTCCTTGGCACTCCAGGTGCTCGGAGTTTGTGGCCTCGAGTTTCACGGTTGGCGAGGTTAGCTCGTCTTCAGGCTCATCAGTCAGCGTACGGGAGGTCGTGTACCCAGCAAGGGCGAGCGTGTCATAAAGAGTAAAGCAGCTAGAAAGCCGGGCATGGTGGCGCTTGCTGTAATCCCAGGACTTGGGAGCGTTGAAAGCCACCCTCTGCAACTCAGGGAGACCCTGCTTCAAAATGAAAAATAAAAAAGGGCTGGGGGTGTGGTTCAAAGGTAGAATGCCTCTGGATTCAATCCTCAGCACTGCGCGCGCGCGCGCGCGCACACACACACACACACACACACACACGGCAATTACAAATGAAGGCCAGAGCTGTGATCTGTGACAGTCCCACAGCTATCTTAGTCTTGAATTATCTTTCCTTCAGTGTACACCAGTTTGTTTGTTTGTTTGTTTCTTTAAATTCCTAGGTACTTGGCCTCAAACTCCCTAATCTTCTCGGACGTGCAGAAAAAGTGACTTTTCAGTTTTCCTATGGAACAAAAGAAACTTCGTATGGCCTGTCCTTCTTCAAACCACAGCCCGGAAACTTCGAGAGAAAGTAGGAAGCCAGACGGCATTGAGTAGAGTGCCGGGTTGAAAGCTAAAGTAGATGGCTTGTTTGTACAGCGGCAGCCGCCACTTCCGCAGGGTAGCTTTCCTCTGGAGTCGAGCCCCGCCAGTGTAGACTAAGCCTGTTGGTGTAGATGTGCGGGGTGCGGGTCACGCGCTCAGCCTTTAAAGCTCTGTCCCATTGTCTCCTAGTTTCTCTGTAAACTTATATAAAGTTACTGGACAGTTCCCGTGGAGCTCGCTTCGGGAGACGGACAGAGGGGTATCTGCCGAGTACAGTGTGAGTACCTCCTGGTTGTGCCCGCGCAGGCGTGGGGAAGCGCAGCGCCGCGCTCGCCAATTTCCCAAGGAGAGGGGCGGGCGAGCACCACCTCTGCTCCCAGCCAGGGCCGGAGAGCGTGCCACGGCCACGGTGATCACATGCTCCGTGCTCGCCGGTGGCACCCGTGCCCTCCATGGTTCTGTTAGTGGTTCACACTTAAGTGACGTTTAGGAGGCTGTGACTTAGTGAGACAAATGGAATTCATATCTCCTGTGTTTTTGGCTTTAAGACATCTCGCTCTTTTTTTCCTTCCCGTTTCTACTTTTACTTTTCCCCGCCTTTCTAGGCTTTAGCGAGGGAGGAGAGTCCTTGAGACACGCATCTTCTGTTCCCGGTGGGGTCTTGAGGCCTGAGTATCAGCCTCACCTGTGGGCCCGCCTTGAGCGGCCTAGTTGGAATCTTTGGGAACAGGCCAGGACGCTTTTGGTGTAGTCTTCCAATAACTGTATGGATGCTTTGGAGATAGGCTGCCCATGGCCCTAGCGGTGGCTGGACCTTGGGTCCAGGAGGTGAGGGTGCAGCCCCAAGCTGCTGCGAGGATGAACTGAGCGGGCGCCACACGGTGCAGGCGCTGGAGATGCTTTGACCGCCCGTTCTGCTCGCCCCTGCAGGTGCAGCTCATAAGAACCTGGCGCTCACTGAGGCCAACCAAGTGCGCTGCCGCCTCAGGTGCAGGCGCCAGCACCCGCACCCGCACCTCATTTCCTCGTCTTCCTTAGACACCTGCTCGGGTACAGGCCGCCCGCCCTGTGATGGCTCTCCAGGGGCGGCTCCAGGGCAGGCGCTGTTCTCTGCAGCCTTGAGCTCGCAGCAGGCCTCTGGTTGCCCAGTGAGGCCAGCAGTGGTTGGGCACCTGGAGCTTTCCCCCATCTCCTCCCTTTATCTCTTTTCAGAGCCTTTTTAAAAAGTACATTCCAGCCGGGCGTGGTGGCGCACGCTTGTAATCCCAGCATTCGGGAGGCTGAGACCGGAGGATCCGGGTTCGCGGCCAGCCTCAGCTACCTAGTGAGGCACTCCGCAACTTAGTGAGACCCGGTTTCAAAATAAAGAATAAAAAATAG
>PVLC010012607.1:0-43822 GCA_004027655.1 Graphiurus murinus
ATTTTCTCCCTAGCTTCCACATATTAGGGAGAGCATTTGATTTTTAACTTTTTGTGACTGACTAATCTCACTTAACATAATGTTTTCCAGTTCCCTCCATTTCCTTGCAAATAACATGATTTTGTTCTTCTTTATGGCTGAGTAAAATTCCATTGTGTACATATCCCATAGTTTTGTAATCCATTCATCTGTTGTTGGATATCTTGCCCAGGCTGTTTCTTAACTAATCTTGGACATGTGAATAGTTTTTCTGTTTTTTGTTTTTTCATTTTGGGGGGTTTTTTGCGGTACTAGGGATTGAACTCAGGGGCATTCTACCTCCGAGCTATACCCCTAGCCATATTTTTTATTCTTTATTTTGAAACAGGGTCTCACTAAGTTGTGGAGTGCCTCACTAGGTAGCTGAGGCTGGCCGAGAACCCGGATCCTCCTGTCTCAGCCTCCCAAAGGCTGGGATTACAAGCGTGCGCCACCACACCCAGCTTGTGAATAGTTTTTTTTTGTTGTTTGTTTGTTTGTTTTATGGTACTGGGGATTGAACCCAGGGGCATTCTACCTCCGAGCTACACCCTCAGTCCTATTTATTATTCTTTATTTTGAAACCAGGTCTCACTAAGTTGCAGAGTGCCTTACTAAGTAGCTGAGGCTGGCCGAAAACTCAGATCCTCCGGTCTCAGCCTCCCAAATACAGGGATTACAAGCGTGCACCACCATGTCCAACTATCTTAATAGTTTTTGAGAAGGTACAATAATTATTTAATTTTTTGTGTGAAATTTTCTGTACAGCCATTTGTAGGATTATTGCAGGTTAATGTGTATTGAGGAAGACAATCTTTCTCAACAATACTGCAAAGTTTTTATTATATTTTAAAACTAAGTGTTTTATATGCTGGCATTAAGAAACAAACTGCCCTAGAATTATAGCATTACATGCTATAAAATATGTTTTATTGGTTCCATGTTTTGTGCAATCTTAAAGAGATTTTTTTTCTATTAAGTATATAACTGCATATAACACACATCATTAGCAATCAGAGAGATGCAAATCAAAACCACCTTGAGATTTCACCTAACCCCAATCAGAATGGCAATCATCAAAAACACGAACAACAACAACTGCTGGCGAGGATGTGGAGAAGTGGGAACCCTAATACATTGTTGGTGGGATTGCAAACTAGAGCAACCACTTTGGAAAACAGTATGGAGGATCCTCAGACGAATGGGAATGAACCTACCATATGATCCAGCAATACCACTTCTGGGTATCTACCCAAAAGAACGGAAACCAAACTATCAGACCAATGCATGTGTACCTATGTTTATAGCTGCACAATTCACAATAGTCAAACTATGGAACCAGCCAAGATGTCCATCGACAGATGAATGGATTACAAGACTATGGGATATGTACACAATGGAATTTTACTCCGACATAAAGAAGAACAAAATCATGTTATTTGCAGGGAAATGGATGCAACTGGAAATCATTATGTTAAGTGAGATTAGCTAGTCACAAAGAGTAAGGAAGCATATGTTCTCCCTAATATTCGGATGCTAGGGAGAGGATGGGGCATAAGAGGGTCTTCAGATGGAAAAAAAGAGACCCTCGATAAGCAAAGAAGTTGATTTAACCGAAAGGGATGGACGGGGGGCGGGGACACCCTAATGTACATCAAGGTTACTCACTAAATTGAACTTGAGAGGGAGGGAGGGTGAGAGAGCAGAGTGGGAATTTGGGGAAGGGGTCAAATGAGAAATGTGGGCACATATGCCGTTATCAATTTGTACCTAACAAAGATGTTTGCTTACAATGCACGAATAATAAAAAAATTTAAAATAAGCCGGGCATGGTGGCGCACGCTTGTAATCCCAGCATTCGGGAGGCTGAGACCAGAGGATCCGGGTTCACGGCCAGCCTCAGCTACCTAGTGAGGCACTCCGAAACTTAGTGAGACTCGGTTTCAAAATAAAGAATAAAAAATACGGCTAGGGGTATAGCTCGGAGGTAGAATGCCCCTGAGTTCAATCCCCAGTACCGCAAAAATAAAATAAATAAATAAATAAAAATAAAAAATGAAAAAGTATATAACTGCATATAACTAAGAATTATATTTTCCACAATTAAAATATGAACTTTTTCCAAGGTTTTATCATTGGTATTTATTTTTACTTTTGTTTCTGAAAAGTCAATATATGTTCATTTTGTATGTGTGCTTAATTACTTGTTTGTCATATGCAATATTGAATTTTTACTGTACATTACCTTCTGTAAAGAGCAAATAAATGAAGATTGTTTTTATTTGCTTTTTTTTTTTTTTTGCAGTACTAAGGATTGAACTCAGGGGCATTCTACCTCTGAGCTATACCCCCAGCCCTATTTTTTTATTCTTTATTTTGAAACAAGGTCTCACTAAGTTGCAGAGGGCTTCACTAAGTAGCTGAGGCTGGCCTCGAACCCTTATCCTCCGGTCTCAGCCTCCCAAATGCTGGGATTACAAACATGCACCACCACACCCGGCTTTATTTGCTTTTAAAGTAATTGAAGGTTTATTTTTGGTATGAACCTGGTTTTCTGTCACAGTTGTAACTGCCTCAAATTTAAAATATCCTGTAATAAAATTAAAATATAGCCGGGCATGGTGGCACATGCTTGTAATCCCAGTACTTGGGAGGCTGAGACAGGAGGATCCGGGATCTCCGCCAGCCTCAGCTATTTAGTGAGGGCCCACCGCAACTTAGTGAGACCCTGTTTCCAAATAAAGAATAAAAAACAGGGCTGGGGGTGTAGCTTAGAGGTAGAACGCCCCTAAGTATTGCAAAAAAAAAATTAAAACATATGAAAAAAGTTTTTGAGAAAAGCCAGGTACACTCCCGTTGGCCACAGCCCACCTTTCTCTTAGCTTAGCACATAAACCCTTTCCTCCTGCCTTGGGGTGCAGGGAGTCTCCTGTCCTGCTCCTGCCCAAAATAAGCTTCTGTCCATGAGGCACTCCACAACCTAGTGAGACCCGGTTTCAAAATAAAGAATAAAAAATAGGGCTGGGGGTATAGCTCGGAGGTAGAATGCCCCTGAGTTCAATCCCTAGTACCGCAAAAAAAAAATAATAATAATAAGCTTCTGTCCATAAGTCCCCAATAAATTTCACTTTGTGCAGTCCCGGACCTATCTGCCTCTTTCTTTGATCTCATGACACCTTCTGCCTTGGACAGCTGGTTCTCATACACTGGGACTAGTTTTCTCTGAAGCAAGAGGAATGAAACACAGCAGCGCAGATGTTGTCTGAGCCTCCCACCCCGCAGCACACCTGCATCCTCCTTCCCTGGGGCTTCCTCCATTTCCTCACTCCAGGCCTCAGCTCACAGAGGAAGCGAGGTCAGAGTCACTTCATATCCAGACACCTCTGACCTTTCTCTTCCGCATCACCAACTACCTGAAGACAATCCCACTTTAGAAAGGGTCAGACTTGCCTTCACGTGGTGGCTCTGCTTGTCACTGGCTACTTCTCAGCGAGCAAGTGACTTAATTATCTAGGATGTGTTGCATCAAAGAGTCCCTCACGCTTCTTCAGAGAATGTAGTTTAATAAAACCAACCTATGTAAGTGAGCTGATGAGGGCAGAGAAGGTGGTGTCTCTTGATCTAGCCTCCACCCCATTCCCAAGAACAACGCTCAGCATTTGGAACTTGCTCAAGTAAATACAGTCCGTAGTGTGCAGTCTGCGCTAGGTGCTCACAAAATGATGTCTTCCTTTCCATAGAATGTCTCAAGCCTAATTTACACATGAGGAAACAGACTCAAATTAAGTCATCTGTAGGCCAGGCATGGTGGCACATGCTTCTAATCCCAGTACTTGGGAGACTGAGACAGGAGGATAGCAGGTTCGTGAACAGCCTCAGTTGCTTAGTGAGGCCCTCCGCAACTTAGTGAGACCCTGTTTCAAAATAAAGAATAAAAAAATAGGGCTGGGGGTATAGCTCGAAGGAAGAATGCTCATGGGTTCCATCCCCAGTACTGAAAAATAAATAGTCATCTGTACTTGTTCATAAGGGGTAAAAGGTGGGATCAGGGCCCAAAATGCAGAGAATCTGACTCCAGGAAGGGAGATCAGGAAACAGCATGAACTATCTCCTAAGCAGGTGTATGTTTCAGTCAGTCTCTCCACTGTGATCCAAACACCTGAACACACAACTTAGAGGAAAGAAGATGTGTGTATGTGTGTTACCCAGGATTGAACCCAGGGGTGCTACCTCCAGACTACATCCTCCAGCCCTTTTTATTTTTTGTTTTGAAACAGGGTCTCACTACGCTGCTGAGGACCTCACTAAGTTGCTGGGATTGCCTTCCAACCTTCAATCCTCCCATCTCAGCTTCCCAAGTGCTGAAATTACAGGCATGGGCCACCACACCCAGCTAGAAAGGAAGATTTATTTGCTTAAGGCTCTGGATATTTCAGTCCATACATATATCAGCTTTTGCCAGAGCTATGGGTCCTCAGGGCATAATGGTGAGGAGCAAGGAGAGAGGGTAGGGTGAGAGCTTGTGTCCACTCAGGAAGCAGGGGAGAGAAAAGAGCCACACCCCCAGGGACACTTCCCCAGCAACCAAGTTTCACATCTAATATGGCTTTCTCCAGCCCATGAGGTCAGGGGAACATTTCAAATCTGAACCACAATCAGGCAACTTGGAAACAGAATCCAGAAGGACATTGGAACAGCAATGTTGTGGACAGAAGTCATGAGTGACAGGGGTGATGGGCACTAGGTATTTATTATAATAGATGGCATTTATTGAGTAAGTACTATGTACCAGCTACATGATAGCCATTGAATTCTTATCCTCCCCTTCCCCCCCAAAAAAAAACACTCTAAAATAACCCTATTATTATAATGTCAATTTTAGTGATGAGGAAATTGAAGTACACAGGAATTATGTAATTTGCTCAATGTCACAAACTTACCAGGTAGTGGTGGGGCTAGAAGTCAAACCCAAGCACCTCTGTCCTGTAAAATGTGAATATTAACCATAACGCTCACTGTGTTGGGTAAAATCCTAGCACTTATTGTGTGTGTGTGTGTGTGTGTGTGTGTGTGTGTGTGTGTGTGTGTTACTGGGAACTGAACCCAGAGGCATTCCCAGACCAATTTTATTTCTTATTTGGAAACAGGGTCTCACTAGGTTGCTAAGAGCCTCACTAAATTGCTGAGGTTATCCTCGAACCTGGGATCCTCCTGTCTCAGCCTCCCAAGTACTAGGATTACAAGCCTACACCACCACTACCGGCAGAAGGAAGAAACTGAAGCCCTAAGTAAGGGTTGCACTGATCCCAAAATGTGGGAGCTCAGGAAAGAAGAACTGATGTATAAGTGTTGAAAATGGGTGAAGGAGAGGTAGGAATGCAGGACAAGGATGATAAAGGCAAGATAGAGAGAAATAATCACTTTTCTTTTCTTTTCTTTTCTTTTCTTTTCTTTTCTTTTCTTTTGGCAGTACTAGGGATGGAAGCCAGGGGCATTCTACCTCCACACTACACCCCCTGCCCTATTTTTATTCTTTATTTTGAAACAGGGTCTCCCTAAGTTGCGGAGTGCCTCACTAAGTAGCCGAGGGCTAGCTGCAAACCCGCAATCCTCCTGTCTCAGCTTCTCAAATACTGGGATTACAAGCATGCGCCACCATGCCCGGCAGACATAATCACTTTTCAATCACTAAACTGGGCAGATGAACTCTTGGACAAAAAGTCACAAATAACAGAAGTAAGGTAAAAAATAATTTTGCCGGGTTTTAGATACTGGTGAATGTTGTGTTTGGTTCAATCACTATTTACAACCCATCCAAAGAAATTAACTCTGCCCAACCCACCCAGAGGCAGCTGTAAATCTGATTTTCCTCTCCAAACCCGCTGACACGCTCTCTCTTGCGGCAAAATATGATATTACCTCTAAGACTGAAGAAATGCCAACCTAAGTAAATGTCTTACTCAAGTGAGGGCATTGGGACCAAAACCTTTCTTCCTGCTGGGTTACAAACAGCATTGCAGTAAGAATAACTAAAGATGGGGAAGGTTGCCCTGGGGGGGGGGGCAGAGAAATGAAGGAGAGGGAGCGGCATCTGGCTCCCTCTACCCCACCCCCGAGTTCAAACCAGTTTCTTGGAGTCTAAAGATTAGGTTTTGCTGAGTGTGGTGGTGCACACTTGTAATCCCAGTACTTGGGAGGCTGAGATCGGAGGATCCGGATTCGCAGTCAGCCTCAGCTACTTAGTGAGGCCCTCGGCAACTTAGTGAGACCCTGTTTCAAAATAAAGAATAAAAAAATAGGACAGGGAATATAACTCAAAGGTAGAATACCCCTGGGTCCAATTCCCCAGTAAAAAAAATAAATAAATAGTTAGGTTGAAAGACTTTTCCTCTAACAGAGATGCTTCAGGGATCCAGGGGAAAGCCAGGTGCAGGATTAGCGGGCCGCTCCTCCCTACCGCCCAGTGCAAAGCCCAGCACCGAGTTCAAGACTCTGAGCACTAGAGAGGGGCTCTGGGACCCCAGACACCACGCCGGAGGAGCAGGGGTCGCCGCAGTGACGCTCTGTGGACTTACAGGCTGTGGACAAGAGGGATCCAGATCCAGAGAGGAAGGACTGAATGTGGGCATCGATGGGCACAGGGTTCTGCAGCTTACCCAACGTTGACTCTAAGGAGTAAAACCAGGCTGGATACGTCAGGCGCAAAGAAAGCTCCGGCACCGTCATTTCTCCGCCGAGGCCTCTGAGATCGCCCAGTGCGGATGCCACTGCTTTCCCATCTCCCGAACCAAAACTCCAGGCTGGAGAGCCTGGGTACAGGCGAGCAGCCAGCAGGACCTCTGAGCCGAGCGCCCAGGCCTGGGGAGGCAATTCCTTTCTCGTCCCGCGGTGATTGAGCGCCATCTAGCGATCATTTTAAAATCTTTTCTCCAGTGCTCTGACCCAATCACCACCGGATTGAATTTGGCCCTGGTGTCCTCCGGAGAGTTCCCGGAGTCTGGCAATGAAGCTCAGGAGCTACCTGGCCTTTTGCCCTGCAAGTGATGAAACCGGTTTCCCGAAGTCTCACCAACACTTGCATGCGAGCGATAGTCATTGCTCAACCCAACCTTAATCCTAGCTCTAACCCTCACCCCTGTCACAGGTGGGTGAGTTGGCTCAGCACACCGAGCCCTTTCCCCAACGCAGGCAGCGGAAGGTGTAGGACTGTCCAAGGTGGGACTGGGGCTTGCGAGGGTCTGAAATGTAATCTTCCTTGCAAGCCAATAAATTAGGCTGTTGCTCTTTTCTGAACAATGGAAGAAGACAGGAGAGTTCTTGGTCAAAGGGCTACAGATCATGACACATCCCACAGCAGGAGCATCTGTTGGAGAGTCCGGAGCCCCTAAGTCACAGATGGTGACTGAGCAGCCCATGTGGGAGCTATGCAGGAAGTAGCCTGGCATTGCAGTCAGGAAATACTGAACTTGGGGATTTCATGTCGCTGTAGTGAATTATAAATAAACATGCTCTTTCTCCAAAAGTAGTCAATACTTCATGGGCAAACTACCCTGAGAGATGGACTGGATAAAGATCAGACAAAGCCCAGCATGGTGACACACACGTGTAATCCCAGTACTTGGGAGGCTGAGACAGCAGGATCACAGATTGGAGGACAGACCCAACAATGTAAAGAGACTCTCAGCAACCTAGTGAGACCCCTGCTTCAAAACAAGGGGGGGGGGGGTGGCTAGAAGTGTAGCTAGGAGGTAGAATACCCTTGGGTTCAATTCCTGGTACCATTAAAAAAAATCAGACAGAGTTTTGCATTCTTGGCATTTGCAAAAAGAGCATGCAGGGAAACTCAAGGCCCTGGCAAACTGCCTCTCCCCACCAACAGCATCCTCCCCAATCCCTCCCACCCCTATTTGTGTGCTGGGTGACCCGTTGTCCGAAGGGACAAGGTGAGGTTGTAAATTGATTGTTCTTGTTGACTGGAGCAGGATTGCATCAGAATGATACTAATACACTCTCCTCTCCTATGGTGACTCTCATGGACATGGGACACAGGCTGAGTCCAAGGTTGTAGGCTATCAGCACCCATGAATGTGTGTTTGGGACAGAGTTCGGACTTTTTTTGGGGGGAAGGGGATACTGGGGGTTGAACCCAAGGGCATTATACTCCAAAAAAAACATCCCCAGCCCTATTTTTTCATTTTTTTATTTTGAAACAGGGTCTTCTTAAGTTGCTGAGGGTCTTGCTGAGTTGCTGAGTCTGGTTTTGAATGGGTGATCCTCCTGTCTCAGCCTCCCAAGCACTGGGATTACAGGTGTGTGCCACTGGGCCAGGCTGAAGTCAGATCTTTAAGTGCCACTTTGAACCTAAAGCACAGGAGGAAAAGGGTGGCCGGGGTGACCACCCAGACCAACTGCCTGCCCTGTGCCCCCTGTCGAGTGGGGGGGGGGGCAGCACACCCAAGTCCCAAGCTGGGATATTGATATATACAAGGGGCAGGGGGCACCAGCAAGAGAACAGACAGGAGCTGTGGCCTGTGCTATCCACTGGTGGGGTAGAAACAGCCACTCTGTCCTCCACTCCAGCCCTGGCTTCCTGAAGAAATCCTGGCTGATTTTTTTTTCTTTTTGTAATACTAAGGATTGAACTCAGAAGCATTCAACCTCTGAGCTACACTACCAGATCTTTTTATGTTTTATTTTGAAACAAGGTCTCAAAACAATGTTGTGGAGGGCCTTACTAAGTTGCTGAAGCTGACCTCAAACCTGGGATCCTCCTGTCTCAGTCTCCCAACTACTGGGATTACAGGTATGTGCCACCACGCCCTACTCTGGCTGATTCTTAAAAAATAACTAAAGCACCCAAAGTCTGAGTCAACTTTATTGGTGAAGTAGTATGCAAAAGCTAAAAGCAATTTTCTCAAAAAAGAAAAGGACTTCCCATCTTTTACTTAGTATGCAACTGTTAGTTTTTCTCCCTTCACTCCAGAGAAGTAGGAGGGAGTTTCCCAGTGAGCTCAAAGGGGCAACTCAAAGTCCCTGCAAGACATTTCTCCTCAGAGGGGAACTCAAGGAAGCGAGCCAACCTGCAGGACCAAGCAGAAGTTTGACCAGAAATGGTTCCAGTAAATTCTCCACAACCCTGATGAAAGAGATTACTGGAAGGTCTTAATCCTGATATGATGCAAACAGTTTGCACACATCAGTTTTTAGAGTAGAAGCGTAAGCTGGGCATGGAGGTGCATGCTTATCATCCCAGTAGTTGAGAGTCTGAGACAGAAGAATTACAGGCCAGCCTAGGCAATTTAGCAAGACCCTCAACAACTTAGCGAGATCCTATTTCAAAATAAAAGGAACTGGCAGTGTAGCTTGGAGATATAATATTCCCGAGTTCAATCCCCAGTACCAAAAATAAATAAATAAATAAACAAACAAACAAACAAATTAGAAAGCCAGGCATGGTGGCTTCTAATCCCAGTACTTGGGAGGCTGAGACAGAAAGATCACAGACTTGGGGTCAGCCTCAGCTACTTAGTGAGGCCCTCCACAACTTAGTGATTCCCTGTTTCAAAATAAAGAATAAAAAATAGGGCTAGGAGTGTGGCTTACAGGTAGAATGCCCCTGGGTTCAATCTCTAATACCGCAAAAAATAAAATAAAAATTAGGGTAGATGAGCAAAAGCCCCACAAGAAGACACACTGCCTGATAACTCTGGGTTCGGAGCTGGAAGCTAGTGTTTCTCAAGCCTAGTGGGTCAGAAATACAGGGCAGCATTTGGCTCACCAAAGGTCTGAAAAGCCAGTCACGGTGGTGCATGCCTGCAATTGCAGTACTTGGAAGGCCGAAACAAGAGGATCTCAGTTTCCAGGCAAACCTCAACAATTTAGGTTAGACCTCTTTGGGAAATAAAAGGGGCTGAGAGTGTAGCTCAGAGGTCACATGCCTATAATACCAGTACTTGGGAAGCTGAGACAGGAGGATCACAGGTTCGAGGCCAGCCTCAGCAAGACTCTCAGCGACTTACCAAGACCCTGTTTCAAGAACAAAAGCATGAAAATAAAAACAGCTGGGGTGTAGCTCAGAATGCCCCTGGGTTCAATCCCTGCTACCACAAAATAGTAATAATAATAATAATAACAACAGCAGCAGCAGCATTCAGGGTCACCTGACTTAGATGTTTTGGCCTGAGAGCTCTGGAATAAAAACACAAACAATACAGAGTAGTATTCTGGAGGTATACCTACAGAGGCACACCTTCAGCACATTCAGCAAAGAAATCTCAGCCGGAGTCCCAAGCAGAAGTGGGAAGCAGAGAGCACTCAAGGGAAGCGAGCTGAGGCCTGCCGGGAGGAGGAGGGTCCTGAGATGCAGCTGGGGGATCTCCTGCCGCCTGGACTACAGGCTCACTGTTTCTTTTTTTTTTTTTTTTTTTTTTTTTTTTGCAGTACTGGGGATTGAACTCAGGGGCATTCTACCTCCAAGCTATACCCCAGCCCTATTTTTTATTCTTTATTTTGAGACAGGGTCTCCCTAAATTGCAGAGTGCCTCAGTAGGTAGCTGAGGCTGGCTGAAAACCGGGATCCTCTGGTCTCAGCCTCCCAAATGCTGGGATTACAAGCATGCGCCACCACACCTAGCTGGGCTCACTGTTTCTTATGCTCTGCTTGCCAGCATGGAGGAAGACAAGGACCTCCTCCTTAAGGAGGACTGTAGGGGACTTAAGAAGGCAGATGACTCAAGGAAAGAGGAAGGCTGAGAGGCTCAGGATGATGTTCCTCAGAATCCTACTTCACCCACTAAAAGTACTCTGAAGCATTACAAGTTTAGGACAAGGGTGGGGATGAAGAAAGATATTGTCAGCCCACTCTGAGACACAGGGAAGGGGTCTGAGTTCTTATTCTGTTCTTATTTCAAGCTGTCTCTAGGAGATGTTGGCTGGGTTAGCCCAAGGGTTCTTAGTTCTCATTCATATTAGTATTTTTTTTCTTACACAGGATGGGGGGGGGAATATACATAAATGCTGTGTTTGATGGGTTTATTCAATTTACTCAGGAAAGATAAAAAGATAAAGCAAATAACTCAGAAGGAAATAACCTAACCAGTGACATTTCAAAGCAACTTCTGATACTTTAAACAAATAAAGAATAGCAAGTGATGGAATAAGCATGTCAGATCAATAAGGAATCAAAACAGGATATGATTAGGTAAATCAGAGTGTGAGATTCAGCCCCACCTAGGACAGGAGAAATGAGAGAAGGTGGAAAATGAGAGAGAAACCTCAGGAGACCAAGTTCCAGGCTAGGCATCCGGGAGGAGGAGAGGGACACAGAGACGCTCAGAAACCCAGAGAAAAGATCCTGGAAGGAGTCAGATTTCAGAACAGGTGTGATGGCTTAAGACAGCTTGCCACTGGGCATGCTGGCACTTATCTGTAATCTCAGTACTTGGAAGGCTGAGACAGGAGGATTTCAGGTTCAAGGACAGCCTCAACAAATAGTGAGACTCTCATTAACCTAGGGAGATACTGTTTCCAAATAAAAATAAAATGGGAGACCAGGCATGGTGGCGCATGCTTGTAATTCCAGTACTTAGGAGGCTGAGACCAGAGTATTCAGGTTCACGGCTAACCTCAGCTGCTTAGTGAGGCACTCCACAACTTAGTGAGACCCTGTTTCAAAATAAAGAATAAAAAATAGGGACAGGGGTATAACTCGGAGGTAAATGCCCCTGAGTTCAATCCCCAGTACCACAAAAATAAATAAATAAATAAATAAATAAATAAATAAATAAATAAGAGTTGTGGTTTTGCTCAAGGTAGAATGCCCTGGGGTCAATCCTCAGTGCCACAAAAAAAAAAAAAAAAAAAAAACCACTGACATTGCTGGGCATGGCGGTGCACACGCTTGTAATCCCAATACTGGGCGACTGAGACAGGAGGATCGAAAGTTCACTTCCAACCTCAGCAACTTAGGGCCTCGTCAACTTAGTGAGACCCTGTTTCCAAATAAAAATAAAATAGGGCTAGGAGTGTAGCTGAGAGGTAGAATGCCTCTGGACTCAATCCCTAGTACCACAAAAATTTTAAAAAGAACAAAGGCCATGAGGGAAAAGACACAGTCATGGAATGTTCCTCATTGGCTGGATGACTGGACACGTTCATTGGGCCGGGGGTTCTCCAGAATCAGATTCCAACTTCCTTCTCATGTTTATCACCCCAGCTACCCAACCCCTCAATCAACGTTCTGAACTCTGTTTCACCAGTGTGACCCTCAGATATGTCTGTGTTCTCTCGCGCCTGCTTTGTCTTTGCTCATTTATCTACTGATCTATTTGTGTACGTGTTTACCGATTGTCTTCTTTCTGCCAAGTACTAGGGACAGAGAAAGGAACATGGAAGGTTCTATCCTTATCCTTGTGAAATTTGCCCTCCATCTGCCAACAGAAAGTCCACCCCATCCAACATTCTGCTCACCCGGAGCACCTCCCATGAAGCCTTGCCCAATGCCGTCCCACATCTGAGTTCTTGTTCTTGGGCAGTTCCGTTAGCATCGACAACTGTCCTACAAAATTAGTGGGACTTCCGGATCACATTTTATTATTAGATTTATTAGATTTCAGTAATTGGGTTACAGAGACTAATTTTCTCTGCTTACGCTTTAATAATTAGGCATTAGTAGATTTTTCTTTTTTGTTTTTTTTGTAGGGTGTGAGGTGTGTGTGTGTGTGTGTGTGTGTGTGTGTGTGTGTGTGTGTGTGTGTGTTACAAGGATTGAAACCAGGGACATTCTACCTCTGAGCTACACCCCCAGTCCTATTTTATTTTAAACCAGGTCTCACTAAGTTACTGAGAGTCTTGTTAAATTGCTGAGTATGTCCTCAAACCTGTGATTCTCCTGTCTCAGCCGCCCACATACTGGGATTACAGGCATATCCCACCACACCTGGCAGGCATTAATAGGATTTTTTGTAGCCGGGCGTGGTGGCGCACGCTTGTAATCCCAGCATTCAGGAGACTGAGACCGGAGAATCCGGGTTCTCGGCCAGCCTCAGCTACCTAGTGAGGCACTCTGCAACTTGGTGAGACTCGGTTTCAAAATAAAGAATAAAAAATGGGGCTGGGGGTGTAGCTCGGAGGTAGAATGCCCCTGAGTTCAATCCCCAGTACCGCAAAAAAAAAAAAAAAAAAATAGGATTTTTTGTTTATTTTATCCTGCAGCTACAAAAGACCAAAGATTATTTCTGTACTGTTATAACAATTGCCTGATTTTCAGACTGTACTTGGAGTCAGTGATTTCTGCTTTTGAATATTTATTTATATATTTATTCATTGGTTTGTTTTGGTACTAGGGATTGAACCCAGAGGGTGTTTTTGTTTTTGTTTTTGTTTTTGTTTTGCAGTATTGGGGATTGGACCCAAGGGCATTCTACCTCTCAACTACACCCCAAGCCCTGTTTTTCATTCTCATTAAGTTGCAGAGAGCCTCACTAAGTAAGTAGCTGAGGCTAGCTGCAAACCTGCCATCCTTCTGTCTCAGCCTCCCAAGCACTAGAATTACAAACATGTGCCACCATGCCTGGCCTAACCCAGAAGCATTCTACCACCAAGCTACACCTCCAACCCTGTTTTAGGTTTTATTTTGAATCAGGGTCTCTGAGTTGCTGAAAGTCTCGCAAAGTTGCTGAGACTAGCCTGGAACCTGAAATCCTCCTGTCTCTGTCTCCCAAGTACTGGGATTATAGGCATGCGCCACCACACCCAGTTGAGTTTATTCTTTTTCTTTAGCTTTCTACCACTTTTGGACTCAAATTTCCCATCCCTTGGTCCTCGAATTCCTCATGTCCTTTATAG
This sequence comes from Graphiurus murinus, assembly GCA_004027655.1. Taxonomy (NCBI): domain Eukaryota; kingdom Metazoa; phylum Chordata; class Mammalia; order Rodentia; family Gliridae; genus Graphiurus; species Graphiurus murinus. The sequence continues at coordinate 13,864 of PVLC010012607.1, forward strand.
GATCCTATGGTACCAGCCACTGGGGACCTGAAATGTTGCCTTCAATGCACAATGCATTCTAGTCAACCACAGAAACAAGTCAGTCAGCAGTGTAACCCATCACTGCACAGCAGGCCAGCAGGAATCCCCCAAGACCTCTGTGTTTCCACTGCTTTCAGCCCCAGTCTGACCCCATAACCAATCTCAGATTCCCAGTCCTCCATTTTGCTAAGTGATTGTTGCCTGAAAATAATCCTGGTGCTGGGTGTAGTGGCTCACGTCTGTAATCCCAGTACTTGGGAGGCTAAGACAGGAGGATCACAGGTTCTGGGTCAGCCGCAGCAATTCAGCAAGACTCTCAGGAACCTAGTGAGACCCTGTTTCAAAATAAAAAATAAATAGCCTGGTATGGTGGCAAACACTTGTAATCCCAGTACTTGGGAAGCTGAGACAGGAGGATCATGGGTTCAGAGCCAGCCTCGGCAATTTAGCAAAGACCTCCGCAACTTAGTGAGACCCTGTTTCCAAATAAGAAATAAAAAAATCAGGCTAGGGATATAACTTGGAGGTAGAATGCCTCTGGGTTCAATCTCCAGTACCAAAAATAAAATACAATAAAAATAAAAATAAATAAACAAAATAGGGCTAGGGGTGTCACTTGGCGGTAGAAAGCCCCTGAGTTCAATCCTCAGTACCATAAAAGAAAAAAAAGTCAACTACAAGCAAGTAACAAAAAGCAAGTGACACTATAGAAATTGCTTAAGTTTCCCCTTGGTCTCACTAGCTGGGGTCTACTCAGGTGTAGGCTTTAGACATGTTGAGACCTTTTCCAGAGGGAAAGGGTGAAATGTGATCCCCCAACACCCAAATCCCCAGGGTGACCCCAGAACTGACCCCAGGGCAGGGATGTCACACTAAACTCATCTCAGGTGTCTGTCACTTACCACACACACCTGCACCCCTGGCACTCTTTCACCCGAGGGCCCTAAGATCTGCTGTCTCAGCTGTCAGTTTACAGACCCTGCCTGTAGACCCCTGACCGCACCCCCACCCGCCAGTGCTGGTCCTTTTTTCTCACTGTTTGGGGAGGAGCCCGTCCTGGCTCCCTCATTGGCCTGTGGATTCAACTCCCCTGGGCAGGGATCCAGGTCCCAAAGAAAGAAAGACCTGTGCTTCCTGTCCAGAACCTTGCAACCACCCACAATGGTAACAATGGTGCCTATCCTGCTGACACTGACGCTCCTTCTGAGTCCTGCAGTCCCCCAGGAGACCCACGCTGGTGAGTGGGGAAAGCAAGGAACAGGTGCTGGAGGAGAAAGGAGGGAAGGCCAAGGGCGGCACAGGTGGGCCGGGAGAAGGTCCCCGGAATGGCTGGCATTCCCAGACATCCTGTAGTAAAGGGTGTAAAAGGTTGTCAACTAATTCATCTCCTACTTCTAGAAGCTTTTCAGGAGCCTCTGGATTCATGGTAATTAAGACCCCTTAAAGAATCTGCATCTAAAGCCAGGCACACACTTGTGGTACACACTTGTAACCCCAGTACTTGGGAGGCTGAGACAGGAAGATCTCAGGTTCAAGGACAGCCTCAGCAAGTAGTGAGGCCCTTCACAACTCAGCAAGACCCTGTTTCAAAATAAAAAATAAAATAGGGTTGGAAGTGTAGCTCAGAGGCAGAATGCCCCTGGGTTCAATCCCCAATACCACAAAAATATGATAATAATTTTTTAAAGGAATCTACATCTAAGCTGGGCATGGTGACGAACACCTGTCATTTCAGTCCTTAAGAGGCTGAGACAGGAGGATCTCAGGCTTGTGGCCAACCTCTACAATTTAGTGAAATTCTCAGCAACTTAGCAAGACCCTATTACAAAATAAAAATATATAAAAAAAAAAGTATAGCTCACAGGAGGCTGAGACCGGAGGATCCGGGTTCGCGGCCAGCCTCAGCTACCTAGTGAGGCACTCCGCAACTTAGTGAGACTCGGTTTCAAAATAAAGAATAAAAAAAATAGGACTGGGGGTATAGCTCGGAGGTAAAATGCCCCTGAGTTCAATCCCTGGTACCGCAAAAAAAAAAAAGTATAGCTCAGAGGTAGAATGACCCCTGGGCTCAATCCTCAGTATCAAAAGGAAAGAAAAAAAGAATCTGAATCTAAAATCCAGAATTTTAAAAAAACTAGCCTGGGGTGGTGGCACACACTTGTAATCCCAGTACTTGGGAGGCTGAGACAGGAGGATCCGGGTTCACAGCCAGCCTCAGCTACTTAGTGAGGCCCTCCACAACTTAGTGAGACCCTGTTTCCAACTAAAGAATTAAATAAGAGGGCTGGGGCGTAGCTCAGAGGTAGAATGCCCCTGGGTTTGATCCCCAGTACTGAAAAAAAAAAAAAAAAAAAAAACCTAAGACACAGAGAGGCAAAGTGACCTGTCTAGGATCAGACAGTAGGACACAACAGGAACCACACACAGACAGCTTCCACTCTTGTCCCTTCCCTCCTTCCAGTGGATGGGCACACCTATCTGACTCTGAGGGAAGAGGAGAGAGCCCCCCAGGGACGAATGAATGCAAAGGCAGGTTAACAGGGGGGAGGATGCTAGGAGAGCCAGGCCCTCAGGCCACAGTGAGCCTGGAAGGCCTGGGGCTGGGACTCAAGACAGTACTGGAGGGGGACACTTGGGGAAACCCAGAGTCAGTTCTAGGATAGGGAACGAGGCTGCTCCTGACATCCAGTGCTCAGGATGAAGATATGAAAACTAGTGACTTCTAAACTGTGCTAGTGTAAAATTCATTATACTCACAAGTTGTCAGATAGGTGGTTTTCATTAGTTTGATGACAACCACATTTAGAACGTTAAGCACATTTTTTTTTTAATTTTTTAGCATGGAATTTTATACATTTCTTGGGTAGCCAGAGTTCTCCAGAGATGATAGGTTAGATAGATAGATGATAACAGACAAAGACAGACAGACAGATAAAAGTGAAATTTATTTTAAGGAACTGAGGCACACAATTGTGAGGTCTGCTTTATCCTAAATCTGCAGAGCAGGCTAGCAGGCTGGAGATCCAGGGAAGTGTTGGTATTGCGCTCTAAGTTTTTTTGTTTTTTGGTTTTGGGTTTTTGATTTGGAGTGCTACTAGGAATTGAACCTACCTCTGAGCTACACCCCTAACCCTTTTTAGTTTTGTGTTTTATCTTCAGCCTGGCATTGCAGTCTTGAGTCCAAAGTCAGTCTGGAGACAGAATTCTTTCTTCTTTAGGGGGGCCTCAGTCTCTTCTCTTGGAACCTTTAACCAATTAGATGAGGTCCACCTATATTACAGCAGGTAATTTTCTTTACTCCAGGCCTACTGATATATCAGCCAGCTTTTTCAAAATTATATTGAGCCAGGCGTGGTGGCGCATGCTTGTAATCCCAGTATTTGGGAGGCTGAGACCGGAGGATCCGGGTTCACGGCCAGCCTCAGCTACTTAGTGAGGCCCTCCGCAACTTAGTGAGACCCTGTTTCAAAGTAAAGAATAAAAAATAAGCCGGGCGTGGTGGCACACACTTGTAATCCCAGCATTCGGGAGGCCGGAGGATCTGGGTTCATGGCCAGCCTCAGCTACCTAGTGAGGCACTCCGCAACTTAGTGAGACTCGGTTTCAAAATAAAGAATAAAAAATAGGGCTGGGGGTATAGCTCAAGGGTAGAATGTCCCTGAGTTCAATCCCCAGTACCGCAAAAAAAAAAAAAAAAAAAGAATAAAAAATAGGGCTGGGGATGGAGCTCGGTGGTAGAATGCCTCTGGGTTCAATCCTCAGTACTAAAAAAAACTATATTGAAACACCAGAGGCATGCTAACTTTATATTATTTGGTTCATGGTCTAGGGGCCATATCCAGTGGTAGTTTGTTTTTTGTTTGTTTGTTTTTGTTTTTGTTTTTGGATTTGTTTTCCTGTTGGTACTGGGAATTGAACCCAGGAGCATTCTGCCTCTGAGCTACACACCCATCCCTATTTTATTTTTTATTTATTTTGAAACAGGATCTCATTAAGTTGTGGAGGGCCTCACTAGGTTGCTGAGGCTGGGCCACAAACCTGCAATCCTCCTATCTCAGCCTCCCGATTACTGGATTACAGGTGAGCACCACCATGCCCAAATAAGTGATGACCTTCTTCCTGGCAGTGTCCTGAGTCAGTGCAGAGCATCACATAGCAAGAGTCGGGGAGCTCACATATCTATGTCTGGTCTCTGTCTCTCATTTTATAAAGCTATCAGGATTCAAATACAGGGGCTTCATCCTGATGGCTTTATCTAATCCTAACCATTTCACAAAAGTCCTACCTCTAAATACCCTATTATATTAGGTTTCCACCCTCTTAATATCTCACAATTAAATTTCAATATATGAAGCCTTGAGAGATATTCAAACCACATCCAAACCACAGCATCTCCTCCACTGCCTGGCTCCCAAGCTTTTCCTTCTCGTATTGCAAAATATAATCATTCCTCTCCAATAGTTCCAAAGTCTTAACTCAGTCCAGCATTAATTCAAAAGACCAAAGTCCAAAAATCTCATCTGAAGCTGGGTACAGTGATACATGCTCATAATCCCAGTACTTGGGAGGCTGAGACAGGAGGATCACAGGTTCACAACCAGCCTCAGCTACTTAATGAGGTCTTCCACAATTTAGTAAGAACCTGTTTCAAAATAAAGAATAAAAATAGGACTAGGAGCCAGACATGGTGGCGCACGATTGTAATACTAGCATTTGGGAAGCTGAGACTGGAGGATCCAGGTTCCCGGCCAGCCTCAGCTGCTTAGTGAGGCCCTCCGCAATTTAGTGAGACCCTGTTTCAAAATAAAGAATAAAAAATAGGGCTGGGAGCCAGGCGTGGGATTACACTTGTAATCCCAGCATTTGGGAGGCTGAGACCAGAGAATATGGGTTCGTGGTCAGCCTCAGTTACCTAGTGAGGCCCTCTGCAACTTAGGGAGACCCTGTTTCAAAGTAAAGAATAAAAAAAATATAGGGCTGGGGGTATAGCTGGGAGGTAGAATGCCCCTGAGTTCAATCCCCAGTACTGCAAAAAAAAAAAAAAAAAAAAAAAAAAGAATAAAAATAGGACTAGGAATGTAGCTTGGAGGTAGAATGCCCCTGGATTCAATCCCTGGTACCACAAAAATAAAATAAAATCTCATCTGAGATTCAAGGCAAACCCCTTGATACTTCCCTGTAAAATCAAAATAAGTTATCAATTTATAATATACAATTAGGGGACAGGTACAGGGTATCCATTCCTATTCCAAAAGGGAGGAATAGGCAAGTAGAAAGGAATAATTGGAGCCAGGCATGGTGGTGCACACGTGCAGTCTCAGAGACATGATTTCTCTCTCATGTCAAGTTCAGTATAGATCGGGCAACTGTACTTGGGAGGCTGAGACAGAAGGATCACAGGTTCAAAGACAGCCTCAGAAACTTCACAAGACTCTCAACAATTTAGCAAGACCCTGTTTCAAATGAAAAATAAAAATAAGAGCTGAGCGTGGTGGTGCATGCTTGTAATCCCAGCATTTGGGAGGCTGAGACAGGAGGATCCGGGTTCTCGGCCACCCTCAGCTACCTAGTGAGGCACTCCACAACTTAGGGAGACCCTGTTTCAAAATAAAGAATAAAAAAAAATAGGGCTGGGTGTATAGCTCGGAGGTAGAATGCCCCTAAGTTCAGTCCCCAGTACTGCAAAATAAAATAGGCTAGGGGAGTAGCCCAGATGTAGAACATCCATGGGTTCCACCTCCAGTAACACACACACACACACACACACACACACACACACACACACACACACACAGAGTAATTAGGCCAAAGGAAGACCACAACCCACCAAAGCAGACATAAAATCCTAAAGCTCTACTAGGCATAGTGACACACACCTGGGAGGGTGAAAGAGGAGGATCACAGGTTGGAGGACAGCCTCAGAAATTTAGCAAGACTCTCAGCAACACAGCAAGACCCTGTTTCAAAGGGGGTGGGGGCTAGGAGTGTAACTCACCCCTGGGTTCAAGCCCCAGGACCACAAAAAGAAAAAAAAATCCTAAAGCTCCAAGTTCAGCATCCTGAGCACATGATACACTGCAGTGAGGAACAGGCCCCCAAGGCCCTGGGCTGCCCTGACCCTCACTTTGCTGCTCGCCACCCAATTGGCTGTGTTCTGAAGCTGCAAGCTGATGCCAGCGGCTTTCCTGGGTGGACGTGGCACTTTGCTGATCACTCTACCTTTCTGGTGTCTCTACAATGGCTTCATGCCCACAACTGACTTAAATTTCAATCACATTTATAAAATAATTAGCACAAACAATTTCAGGCTGGGCATGATGGCACACACCTGTAATCCCAGTACTTAGGAGGTGGAGACAGGAGGATCACAGGTTCAAGGCCAGCCTCAGCAATTTAGCAAGACTCTCAACAACTTAGTGAGACTCTGATTCAAAATTTTAAAAAAAGTAAAAAGAACTGAGTATAGCTCAGAGGTAGAATGTCCCTAGGTTCAATATCTAGTCCAAAAAAAAAGAGTAATTTCAGTACTTGAACTAGGCATCTGCCATATGATTCCAACATTATTAATACCTTTGTGAGTTATATCGTGAACTAACTATAAAATTAATAATGGAAATGTCCCCCATCTTCTAGTCCCTGCTTTGTATCACCAGTGCAAGATACAGCCCTCAGAATTCTGAGATCCAAGCCAGGCATGGTTGCACACACTTGTAGTCCCAGTACTTGGGAGGCTGAGATGGGAGAATCACAGGTTCATGGTCAGCCTCAGCTACTTAGTGAGGCCTTCAAAAATTAGTGACCCTGTTTCAAAATAAAGAATAAAAAATAAGGCTGGGGTTGTAGCTCAGAGGTAGAATGCCCCTGGTTCAGTTTTTTTGTTTGTTTGTTTGTTTGTTTGTTTGTTTGTTTGTTTTTGAGGTACTGGGGATTGAACTCAGGGGCATTCTACCTACGAGCTATACCCCCAGCCCTATTTTTTATTCTTTATTTTGAAACCAAGTCTCACTAAGTTGCGGAGTGCCTCACTAGGTAGCTGAGGCTGACCGCGAACCCGGATCCTCCTGTCTCAGCCTCCCGAATGCTGGGATTACAAGCATGCGCCACCACGCCCGGCCCTGGTTCAGTTTAATCTCCAATACTGCAACAAAAAAAAAAAAAAAGAAAAGAAAAGAATTCTGAGATCCATCCTAATCTTAATCTCTGCTGACCTATTCTGAATTTTTTTTTTTTTTTAGTTTTCTAGTAAATTCTCCTTCCCACATTTTCCAAGTATGTGTATTTATCAAGTTAGATTGGGCTATGCTCCAATAGCAATTAATGTTTTCAGTGACTTTACCCAGAGAATGTTGATTTCTCTCTCATGCCAAGTTCAGTACAGATCTAGCAACTTTCCTCTCCACCATAAGGTGACTCAGGGATCCAGGCCATGTGGCCCCCATGGTCACTGCCTAAAGGGAAGAGAGACAGAAGGGGCAAGCCAGATCATGGGAGATCCTTGGACCAGAAGAAAGAAATCACTCCCACTCACATTCTCTTTACCAAAACTCAGTCCCATGGTTCCAACAGCCCCACAAAGAGGTTGAGAAATATTATCTTATGTGCCAAGCAGAGAAAACAATGTAGTGAAGACACAAGATGAACCAGGTGCATGCCTGTAATCCCAGTACTTGGGAAGCTGAGACAGAAGGATCACAGATTCGAGGCCAGCCTCACTAATTTAGTGAGACCCTCATCGACTTAGCTAGACTCTGTTTCAAAATAAAAAATAAAGGGGGGGGCGCATGGGGACCCACGCTTGTAATCTCAATACTTGGGAGACTGAGACAGAAGAATCACAGGTTCACAGCTAGCCTTGGCAACTTAGTGAGGCCTTCCTCAACCTAGTGAGACCCTGTTTCAAAAATTAATAATAAAAAATAGGGCTGAGGTATAGCTTGGAGGTAAAATGTCCCTGGGTTTGATCCCCAGTACCACAAAAAAGAAAAAATAAAAAGGGCTGGGGACGTAGCTCAGAGGTAGAAGAGCCCGAGGTTCAATCCACAGTACCAAAAAAAAAAAAAAGAACACAGGATGGTGTCTGAAAAGTAATTCCTGGAATAAAAGCAGAGTCTGTTCACCCGTGCACAGTGCCAGTGGTGTGAGGCTGTCAGCAGGGCTGAGTTGGGCAAGAAGAGGCATCACCGTCAAGCCTTCCCTCCTGGTGCTCTGCAGCCTTCTGTGGTCCTCCCATGGGCGGACCCCACCTCTCACAGTCTTCTCTTTTGCAGGTCCTTATTCTCTGACCTTTCTCTACACCGGTGTGTCCAGGCCCAGCAAAGGCCTCCCCAGGTTTCAGGCCACTGCCTTCCTCAACGACCAGGCCTTCTTCCACTATGATAGCGAGGTTGGGAAGGCAGAGCCCCTGGGACCCTGGAGACAGGTAGAAGGAATGGAGGACTGGGAGAAGGAGAGCCAACTTCAGAAGGCCAGGCAGGAAATCTTCCTGGCAACTCTGAAAGACATCATGGACTATTACAAGGACAGCAAAGGTCAGCACACTGCGGGCCACTGGGAGGGCCTTAGCTCAGGAGGCAGCCCCACAGTATGTGTGGAAGGGGCCGGCAGGATGGGAGGAACCGGAGGCACCAGTAGAAATGCACAGGCATATCTGAGTCCACCCCCCACCAATCCACGCACCCACCCAGCACATCTGTTTCTTCCCTCCCTGCAGCTTCCTGTTCCTTACTCCAAGCCTCAGCTCACACAAGGAGTGAGACTCACCCGCATCCAGGGATGTTGGATAGAGAGCAGAGCTGTGTTCAGATGGTGAACTCCTCCAGTCAGTAGCTGTTTGACAGTGAGCAAGTTTCTTAACTATCTCACCTGAAACTGCAAACATTAGCCAGGCATGGTTGTGCACCTGTAATCTTAGTACTTGAGAGGCTGAGACAGCAGGATCACAAGTTTAAGGACAGCCTCATCAACTGAACGAGACTCTCAGCAACCTAGTAAGACACTGTTTCAAAACAAAAACAATTTTTAAAAAGCTCCGAGGAAGCTGGGTGTGGTGACGCACGCTTGTAATCCCAGCATTCAGGAGGCTGAGACCGGAGGATCCGGGTTCGCGGCCAGCCTCAGCTACCTAGTGAGGCACTGCGCAACTTCGTGAGACTCGGTTTCAAAATAAAGAATAAAAATTAGGGCTGGGGGTGTAGCTCGGAGGTAGAATGTCTATGAGTTCAATCCTCAGTACCGCAAAAAAAAAAAAAGCTCCGAGGTAGAATGACTGCCCCTGAGTTCAATCCCCAGTCTCTCTCTCTCTTTAGTTAAAATGGCAGCAATAACAATGAGGTAGATATGAGAGATGCCATTTAAATACTCTAAGACTATTCTTAGATGGAGTTTTAACTAGTTCAGGTGTTCAAAATTTTTTACTAGTTGAATCTTCATTACATAAGAATTTCATGACAAGCTCATGTGTAAAGGAAAAATATGATGTACTAAGACAGTGGGCCTTTAAAAAATTACAGTGTTAATGAGATCCCATAATTTTGGTGAACCAAAAATTTCTCTTTTATCTGAACTTGACTATAATTAAATAATAGCTATTTAATCTCTACTGAAATTTCTAGGAATTCACATTCAAAATTCTTGTAAAGTACATATGGTGCTCAGAAGAGCACAAAGACAGCGCATGAAATGTCCCCTGAAGTCCTAGAGGTTGAGCAAGTACATTAAAAAGACATCGATGGTCACAAATCAGGACCTTCACACATTGGCAAACACACACACACACACATACACACACACACACACACACATACCAAGGAGCTACCTGGAATCCGAAGGTTTTCAAAAGGAGGCAAGAGTTATGTAGAAGGGTGTGGAATGAGAAGTCTTAGTCAGGAAAATGACCTGGTCTGTGTGTCAGAAACAGGAGTGGCGAGGACACAGGTGCCCTGGAAGGACATTGGGAGAAACTTTAACTGGATTAGAAATGTTGAAGTGCATGATTATGAGTAAAGAGGATGAAGAGAAAAAGATGAACAGAGTACTAGGAGATAACAGTAGCTGCATTTACTGAGCAGTCACGATGCGCCAGTCACAGGCATCAACACCTCTAATGTTCAACATCACCTCCTAAAATAGTACTATTGTTATTGCCATTTCAGAGATGTGAAAAATGAAGTATAGAGGAATAGGGATGGAGTTCACCAACAGGCCAGGTGGGTGGGGAGAGACTTGGAATTTGAGCCCAGATAGCTTGAGAACTGTCAGAGTCTGAGTCAACTGCTCTACTCAGGACTGAGTAAACACCTACTTGTATAGTTAAACTGACCTGCCCTAAGCAGCTCAATTTATTTTTTCTTTTTCTTTTTCTCTGTGGATTGCCTCTGGGTTCAATCCCTAGAACCACAAAAACAAAAGAAATTGCATATTTAGATTTCCAAAGCCTTTCTTCTTATTGGGGTGCAGCATGTGCAGGAATAAGAGCTAGTCCACTGGAGTTGGCACCAAGCTGACTGGCTACCTGTGGGCTTGGGGTTGGCTCCAGGGTTTCACACCTTTCAGGGAATGTTCGGCTGTCAGATCCAGAATAACAGAAGCAGTGGAGCATTCTGGAGGTATGCCTATGACGGACAGGACTTCATTGAATTCAACAAAGAAATCCCAGCCTGGATCCCCTTGGACCCAGCAGCCGTGAACATCAAGCAGAAATGGGAGGCAGAAAAAGTCTATGTGCAGCGGGCCAAGGCATACCTGGAGGAGGAGTGCCCGGGGATGCTACGGAGGTACCTGAACTACAGCAGGACTTACCTGGACCGAAAAGGTACTCAGTGCTTGCTATGACCTGTTCCCAGTTCTGAGAGATCAAGATGATCTCAGGCTGGGTGCTCGAGGGGACATCTCAGGCTGGGTGCTCGAGGGGACATCTCAGGCTGCTTCCATCTACCCCTGGAAATACCTTAGTCCCCCATCTTTTACCTCCTGGAATTCATCCCTCCTCTGGAAGAACAGGATATGGGATCCATGAAAAACGTTCATTAAGCCAGGTGTAGTGTAGTGGTGCATGCCTGTAATTCCAGTACTTGAGAGGCTGAGACAAGAGTATCACAGGTTAAAAACCAGCCCTAGCAACTTAGAGAAACCCTCAGCAACTTGGTAAGACACTGTTTCAAAATAAAATAGAGCCAGGCATGGTGGCACATGTGTGTAATCCCAGTACTTGGGAAGCTGAGACAGGAGGATTGAAGGTTCGCAGCCAGCCTCAGCAACTTAGGCCCTCTACAACTTAGTGAGACCTCACTTCAAAATTAAAAAAAAAAAAAAAATAGGCTTGGGGATATAGCTTGGAGATAGAATGCACCTGGTTCAAGCCCCAGTACTAATTAATTAATTAATGTAATAGGTCTGGGGTTATAGCTCAGAGGTAGAATGCCCCTGGGTTCCATCCCTAGTAACACACACACACACACACACACACACACACACACACACACACACACACACGTCAATACCCAGTGGGGTGGGGAGCTAGACAACAGAGGAGCCACAGACATTCCTTGATTCCACAGGGAAGGCTCCGGGGAACTCTCAGCCTTCCCAATCTCAATAAAGATTTCTTAGTCAGGCGTGATGGCCCATGCTTGTAATCTCAGTACTTCGGAGGCTGAGACCGGAGGATCTGGGTGCATGGCCAGCCTCAGCTACTTAGTGAAGCCCTCCTGCAACTTAGTGAGACCCTGTTTCAAAAATAAAAAATGAAAAATAGGGCCGGGGGTGTAGCTTGGAGGTAGAATGCCCCTGAGTTCAATCCCCAGTACCACAAAAAAAAAAAAAAAAAAAAAAAAAAAAAAGGAAAAAGATTTCTTGGAGGAGTTGGAGGAGTTGGGTGTGGAGCTTAGAGCTCTGCTGATAGAAACATCCAGGGAGTTGGGGGCGGAAGAGGTTTGGGCCGGAAGAAGTCCACCTCAAGCCCTCAGTGTCCTTCCTCTATCCCTCCACAGACCCTCCCTCTGTGTCAATCACCAGACGCATGGCCCCAGAAGGAAATAACATACTCAAATGCCTGGTCTATGGCTTCTACCCGCGAGGAATTGTTCTGCAATGGACCCAGGACAGCAAGGTGCAGGAGTCTGAAACAAGAGAAGATACTCTTCCCAGTGGGGATGGCACTTACCAGTCTTGGGTGGTGTTGGCAGCTTCCCCTAAAGACAGACCCTCTTACTACTGCTTTGTGGAGCACAGTGGGCTGTCCCAGCCCCTCAAGGTGCCGGGGGATGAGAGGCAGAAAGCAAGGGTCAAAGGCAATTTTGGGACTCAGTCTCAGTAGTCACCCTTTCTGCCTGGCATAAGAAAGTTGAACTTTAGCCAGGCATGGTGGCATATGCCTATAATCCCAGTTTTGGGAGGCTGAGACAGGAGGTTCGCAGGTTTGCAAAGCCAGCCTCAGCCACTTAATGAAGCCCCTGCAATTTAGTGAGACCCTGTTTCCAAATAAAAAAAATTAAAAATAGGGCTGAGGGTGTGGCTCGGAGGTAGAATACCTCTGGGTTCAATCCCCAGTAAGAGAGAGAGAGAGAGAGAGAGTGAGAGTGTCAATCTTTAGAAATCTCCATTGATGTCACCAACAAGGTCCCAGGAAGCATTGCCAAGGACAATACAAATCCAGGTGGAGGATTTGGAGACAGAAGACTGAGCTAACTCTCACTACCGAATTATTGCCTGGTCAAACTCCCCATTGTCTAGTCTATAAAACCTCACTCACAATAATCCCCTTGCCTGGTACAACAGAAAAAGGTATTTTTAAACTATAAAATGCTTAAAAAATGTGAGTTGATTTTATCATTCATTCTGCCCCCCAAACATTGGATTCATCTGAAATTTTTAATGTAATTTTATTTTTAATGTAATTTTAATTGTAGTCTCACATTGTAATGTAATTCAGAGTGATAGGGACATACATGCACGCCACACTTGGTCCACTTGAAGCAGTGTTTAGACCATGGGCATCTTGACCTTGGCATATCACAAAAGTGGCTTGGATCACAGTCAGGCATCCCCTGCTGATGTCCACAAATGTGGCCATGTCCCCACTGGCTCTGGGTTTCCAGAAATCTATAAACCCAAGCATCTTCTGTCCCTCAGTTTCCCCAGCACTCCCTTGGTCCCTGCGAGACACAGTCCTCTACTTCAGCTACTCAGTCTTTCCCACACATGTTGACCTTGCAACACACATAGCCAGAGCGTATTTGAGAGGCCTCTTCTCTCCTGGGCACACTCCCAAGGAAACAGTCCAGCCCTGTTGCCCCTGGACTCCCTCCAGATCCTTTGGAGTGTGTTTTTTCAACTGAGTCACCCACTGCCATTCACAGGTTTTATGCCCAAAGGCGGAGCAGAACTCCCACACCTAACCTTTCTATTAAGCCTAACCTGTGTTTTCTCTTCCTGTGTGACAAGAACTTCCTTGAGATCTTATCCACAACCTCCCACTCTGTGTATAGTACTGGGGAGTGAACCTCCAGGCATTCTACCTCCAAGCTACACCCACAGCCTTTCTTTTATTTTTGTTTGAAACAGGGTCTCTCACTAGGTTGTTGAGAGTCTAAGTTGCTGAAGCTGGTCTTGAACCTGCGATCCTCCTGTCTAAGCCTACCAAGTACTGAGATTACAGGTGTGTGCCATCATGCCTAGCTCCCAACCTCCCACCCTAGATTACTCCAAAATCGGTCCTCCAAACTGAGTTGCTTAATGTAAACTTCGTGAGTCAACAGCCTTATCTTTCTTGAAAACCTAAATTTGTTTTGTTTTGTTGTGGTGCTGGGAATTGAACCCAAATGCATTTTGCCTCTGAGCTATACCCCCTTGCTAAGTTGCCAAGACATGCTGAGAACCTGCCATCCTCTAGTCCCAACCTCCCAAATGCTACAATTACAGGCATGTACCACCATGCCCAGCTTGAAAGCCTAAATTTAAAGACTACACATTCTTAGCTGGGCGTGGTGGCACACACTTGTAATCACAGCATTTGGGAGGCTGAGACTGGAGGATCCGGGTTCGAGGCCAGCCTCAGCTACCTAGTGAGGCACTCCGCAATTTAGTAAGACTCGGTTTCAAAATAAAGAATAAAAAAATAGGGCTGGGGGTATAGTTCGGAATGCCCCTGAGTTCAATCCCCAGTACCGCAAAAATAAATAAATAAATAAATAAAAATAAAGACTACACATTCTTTTAAATACTTTGGCTCCAATTTGAAAGTCAAAGCTGAAAAATTACTTTTTTCATTTCTCTCTTTGTGTGTGTGTGTGTGTGTGTGTGTGTGTGTGTGTGTGCGCGCGCGCACACGCATATATATATGGAAGGGGTGATTACTAGCACTCTACACTAAACTACACCCCCAGCCCTTTTAATTTTTAACATTGAGACTGGGTCTCACTAACTTGCCAAGGCTGGTCTTAAACTTGTGATCCTCCTACCTTGGCTTCCCAAATACTGGGATTACAGGTTTGTACGACCAAGCCCAGCTAAGAAATTACTTCTTTTTTGTTTTTTAATTATGGGGGGGGGGGAGGCGCGGTACTGGGGACTGCACCCAGGAGTGTTCTACCTCTGAGCTACAACTCCACCCTATTTTATTTTTTATTTTGGAACAGGGTCTAAGTTGATGAGAGCCTCACTAAGTTGCTGAAGTTGGCCTCAAACCTGCGATCCTCCTGTCTCAGCCTCCCAAGTACTGGGATTACAAGTGTACACCACTAAGCCTGGCTGGAAAAATTATTTCTTTAGTCTATATGAAACCTTGCTCCCCTCCTCTGGAGGAAAGAAAGAGAGAGAGAGAGAGAGAGAGAGAGAGAGAGAGAGAGAGAGAGAGAGAGAGAGAAAGAAAGAAAGAAAGAAAGAAAGAAATTAAGAAAGAAAGAGAGAGACTTATTGAACAGTAAAGAGCTACAGGGACAAAAATCCAAATAGTCAAGAGGGAAAAATACAGCAACTGATATTTCAAAATAGAATAACACTTTGAACAAATAAAAAGTAACAGGATAAACCTTTGGATCAAAAAGGAAACCAAAGTCAACACAGGAAGGCCAGGGCTTGACAAAAGATTGGAATGTGAGCTCTGACCCAACCAATGACAGAGAACGGGGTGGAGGTAGACCAGGGGGAGGAAACCTCAGAAGACCAAGGAGGAGAGGGACACAGAGTCATTCCAAAACCCAAGGAAAGTTTCCTGGAGGGAATCATATTTCAGAAGTTTGAAAGCCTAAGACAGAGCTGGGCATGGTGGTGCACACTTGTAATCCTTGGGAGGCTGAGACAGGAGGATTGCAGGTTCACGTCCAGCTTCAGCTACTTAGTGAGGCTCTCTGAAACTTAGTGAGACCCTGTTTCAAAATAAATAAATAAATAAATAAATAAATTGAATAAAAAATCAGGCTGGGGGTGTAGCTCAGAGGTAGAATGCCCCTGGGTTCTATTACAGTTGTAATGGCATTGGAGGCTTTTTTCCTCAATTCAAAGAAAATAAATTGAATCGGGAAAATAAAATTAAAGATGGCTTGGTTGTAGCACTAACCAAAAAAAAAAAAAAAAAAGTATTACAAAGTCAGTAGGAAATAGAAATGGAAGAGAAGAAAAGCAGTCTGCCTGGCAGACACGCTGGAGAGCCCCAAAATGGAACTCTGCCCACCCCTCAGACCCCAGTCTTTAAATATAGTCTTCATATTGGCATATTCTTATTGGTGTTACCAAGACAACAGGCTAGTAACTTATTCCTTAGCCAGGTGGTGCCTCCTTGTCTCCGAACAGTGTGCTTACTAAGTGTACGGTCAATGATCCACCTTGTGTTTACCCCTATTGTATGGGGCTGTATTGGTTGCTCATCAACTACAGGGACTTTGAAGCAGTACACGGAGTTTATCTTTCCGGAAACCAAAGAATTCCCAAAGAATAGGAAGGAAATACAGGCACAAATTACAGCCAGTATAGCTGTGGGTGATTTCTAAGAGCAAGGCATAAGGCTCTTGCTCTCTTTATGGCTCTGAAGTAAGCCAGGCAGAATCACTGTGGTCTCAGGGTTTTCAATTGTCTCTACATATTTTTAAGGCTAATGGCTTAAAAATAAGGACAAAGGGCAGAGGGGAGGGCTAGCTCTGAAGAGCAACAGGCAAAGCAGCCACCTCTCCCTGCCTGAGTGCTTGCACAGCACCCAGACTATGATTGCTTTTAACATTTTGGAAATTAATACAAGAGCAATTTTCCAATATGATCCCATCATAGGTTCAGTCCCCAGTGCTGCAAAAGAAAAGAAAAAAAAAAAAAGCCAGAGCCCCACTCTTGTAATTCCAGCATTTGGGAGGCTGAGACCAGAGAACCCGGGTTCTCGGCCAGCCTCGGCTACCTAGTGAGGCATTCCACAATTTAGTGAGACCCTGTTTCAAAATAAAGAATAAAAAACAGGGCTGGGCACCGGGTGTGGTGGCCCATTTGGGAGTCTATAATCCCAGCATTTGGGAGTCTGAGACCAGAGGATCCAGATTCGTGGCCAGCCTCAGCTACCTAGAGAGGCACTCTGCAACTTAGTAAAACCCGGTTTCAAAATAAAGAATAAAAAATAGGGCTGGGGGTATGGGGGTATAGCTCCAAGGTAGAATGCCCCTGAGTTCAATCCCTAGTACCACACACACACACAAAAAAAAAAAAAAAAAATAGGGCTGGGGGTATAGCTCGGAGGTAGAATGCCCCTGAGTTCAATCCCCAGTACCAAAAAAAAAAAAAAAAAAAAAAGCCAGGCATGGTGGTGCACACCTGTAGTCCCTGTACTTGAGAGGCTGAGACAGGAGGATGGCAGGTTCGAGGACAGCCTCAGCAAGTAGCGAGACTCTCATCAACTTAGTGAGAAACCCTGTGTCCAAATAAGAAATAAAATTGGGTTGGGGGTATAGCTCAAAGGTAGAATGCCTCTAGGTTCAAACCCCAGTTTAAAAAAAAAGGAAGGAAAGAAGGAAGGAAGGAGCTTGCCAAGTAGAAGCCAAAAGATTGTTTCTACTCCATTGGGTGTGAAACAGCTGAGAAGGGAGAGTCTCAAGGGCCTGACAAGGGAAATGACCTTGGAGTGGGTCTGGACCATGGGCATCCACTGGGCACACCAAGATGATGGAGGGATCCGGGGAACCATGGTCACTTCCTTCCCACCCAACAATGTACCACTAACAGATCTTCTTGTGCAGGACCCGATTCAAGTGCAACTAAAGGATGTCCCACCCTGGGAGGGCCTCCTTTAAAAATTCTTCTGTGCTCCCCTTAGTATTACCTTGTCTCTCTCTCTCTCTCTGGGAATAGCTTGCCAGAGACTGGAAGGATGGAGCACACTGAATCAGGCAGAAGACACCAACCAGATAGCTATATCGGGAGACGTGGATAAGGAGAGTACCTTTGGCACTCTCCCTATTGAGGTTCTCTTCAGTCTGGCTGAGCTCTGCCTTTTCAACTTTATTTCCCACCAGAACTCTCTGTTTCAGCCAAGTAGACCGTGTTGGTCATCAGACATATTCAGCGCTTTCTCTATATTGCCTTCATTCATGTATTTATAGGTTTATATATGAATTCCATATTGAAGAGTTGGCACAGTGGCCCACACCAGTGATCCCAGTAGTTAGGATACTAAGACAGGAGAATCTCACTCAGGTTTGAGGCCAGCCTCAGCAACTTAGCAAGACCCTATTTCCAAATAAAAAATAAAAAGGGCTTGAGGATGTAGCTTAGAGGTGGAATTCCCCTGGGTTCAATATGAAGGAGCAAAAAAAAAAAAACAAAAAAAAACCTACTTCATGGAATTGTGGTGAGATTAAATGAGTGAGTTAATGTATGGTATGTGCTTAGAACAGTGCCCAGCATACAGTTAAGGCCCAATCAATGTTTGCTCATCTCCCTGCTGCTTTGCAACACTGTACCTATACACACTTGTCCTCATCTCAGTTTCTTCAGCCATTGCTCTGCATGTACATTTTCTTGTCCCTCCCAAAATATAAAAACAAGTGAAACTTCCTGCTCTTGTGATCTGCTCTTCTTCTCCCCCACCCCCTTTTTGGGTACTAGGGATTGAACCTAGGAGCATTTTACCTCGGAGCTACACCCCCAGCCCTTTTTTTATTTTTTATGCTGAAGCTGGTCTTGAATCTGTGATCCTCCTGTTTCAGTTTCCCAAATACTGGGATTACAGGCGTGTACCACCACACCTGGCTCTTTTTTTTTTTTTAATTTTGAAACAAGGTCTTACTACATTGCCGAGGCTCTCACTAAATTGCTGAAGCTGTTCTCCCTCAGCCAGCCAAATACTGGTATTACAGGCAGGCGCCGCCAAGCCTGGCTCCTCTCCTAGAGAAGAAGTATCCCTCTCTACACCTCTCCTCTCATCCGTTTGCAAACATGATCCTCACACATTCATCCATTATATTTTATCTCCTATCCATTTCTCAAGTCCCCTAAATCACCTTTCTCTCCCGCCTATCACCTAAACTGTTCTCACCCAGGGCAATTCTCAGTCCTTACCTTACTTGACCACTCCTGGCCTTGACACCCCGAAACCCTCTTGGGTTTCACCTGATGTTCCTCCCCTGGGTCTACACCTTAACACTCATCATCGCATTATTTTCCTGTGCCAACTCCCTAAGGCGTTCCTCCGACTCTTTCTCTGCCCTCTGTCTCCCCATCCTATCCCCCCCTCTTCTAAGGCAATCACCCCATATGTGTAGCTCCAACCTCCACATCCTTCAGGTGACTCCCCAATGCAGATCCCAGTCTGGCTGTCTCTTGAGCTCATGCTTCAAAATCCATCTGTTCACAAGTGATTTCTAATGAGCTGTCCATCAGTGCCTCCTAGCCTCACAGCACCTGCTTTTGGAGCAATATTTTTCTCTGAACCCTTGAGTGCCCAGTCTTTATGTGCAGGATCTTGAAAGACTTTGTGCAGGCCAATGTCAGGTTTCCTTCTTAGGCTGATGGGACAGAATTGCCATTTCAGGATTCAGGAGTCAGATTCCTGCTTTGAGGATAAACCCAATTGCAGTTTCAAATTATGGACACAAGAGGGCAGGATGTACCCTGCCAAAGGATTCCTGGGGATTCTAGTGGCTTTTATAACCTGTTAGGGTAACACTGAAGATCTATTCTTAAGTGTTTAGATTTGGGGGGGGGGAGGGCAGGAGTTGCTAGGGATTGAACCCAGGGGCATTCTACCTTGGAGCTACACCCCTAGCCCCATCTTTATTATTTGGAAGCAAGATCTCACTAGATTGCTAAAGGTCTCACTAAGTTGCTGAGGCTGGCCTTGAACCCACGATCTCCTATCTCAGCCTCCCAAGTATTGGGATTACAGGCCCAGCTTCAAGAACTAAAAAGAGCTGGGGGTCCTGGGGTAGTGGCTTATGCCTGTTATCCTAGTACATGGGAGGCTGAGATAGGAGGACCGCAGGTTCGAAGCGAGCCTCAACAATTTAGCGAGGCCTTCCACAACTTAGTAAGTCTCTGTTTCAAAATTAAAAAACAGGCCTGGGGATATAGCTCAGAGGTAGAATGCTCCTGGGTTCAATCCTCAGCACCAAAAAAAACAAAACAAAAAATGGTGCACCATGATATTAAAACAGATCAGGAAAAAATGCAAATGCATCTGCTCAGCCACAAAAGTGGGTATTCAGCTCTCCTTTCCAAAAAAGGAATGTGTGTAAGGGCCAGGTGAGGAACAGCTTCTCCTTCCTGGAGGACCCAGGCCTCCCTACCTGTGCTGCTCCCTGTGTAACTAACTGAATATGATGGGAACCAGAGCCCCTTCCTCCCTAGGCAGGACCAGTCTTAGCCCTGCCTGCATTAACAGCCAGAAGCTGCACCCTGAGGCTCTGCTCTCTTTCACTTTCTTCTTCCTGACCAAAGCGGCAAGGCAGCCTCTGACTCCTCTGCCACCTACCCCAGAACCCTTTACACACATCTCTTGCACTGGCTGTTCTCTTCTCAAAGGACCCAAAATTAAAAAATGCAATTATGGGATTTGGGATTGGGATTTTTAAGTGTTAATATCCAAATCTATGTGATAGCACAACACAGAGTAATTCAGAACTGGCCGTAAGACCCAGATCCTTTTATAAACAGACCCAGCTTTTGAGACAAAAGTCCCAACATGTGGAAAATGATATCGACTTTTAACATAGAGAGGTTTATGAGCCAGGTATGGTGACACAGGCTTGCAAGTGATGTGATCGTCCAGCCTCAGCTACTTAGTGAGGGCCTCTGCAACTTGGTGAGAACTTGTTTCAAAATAAAAAATTAAAAATAGGGCTGGGGGTGTAGCTCAGTGGTAGAATGCCCCTGGGTTCAATCCCCAGTACCTCAAGAAAAAAAAAAATAAATAAAGTATACCGGTTTAAACTAAACCTTTAAATCAGGTATTTCCTCAGCCTCTGATATCCGTTTATAGCCAAGAAAATTTTCTAGGTTGAATTTCATTTTTTGGTGTGTTGTTTCAAAATAAAATCGGGCTG
Organism: Graphiurus murinus; assembly: GCA_004027655.1. Taxonomy (NCBI): domain Eukaryota; kingdom Metazoa; phylum Chordata; class Mammalia; order Rodentia; family Gliridae; genus Graphiurus; species Graphiurus murinus. Next base: position 34,395 of record PVLC010012607.1, read on the forward strand.
AGGGTGTAGTTCAGGTGTAAAATATCCCTGAGTTCAATCCTCAGTACCTAAAACAACACCAAAAAAAAAAAAAAAAAAAAAAAAAGGTGGGGAGGGGGGCGCTTGCTAAATTGCTGAGGCTGGCCTTGAACCACGATCTTCCAATCTCAGCTTCCCAAGTACTGGGATTACAGGTGTGCGCCACCACGCCCGGCTTAAGTGATGTTCTTCTTACACACGTAAGATGCTTAATTCAAATTCACCCATTTCTCTGCCCATGGGATGAGGTTACAATCAATCGGGTTCCCTGAAGTGAGGGAACCACCGAGATGCGGGGCCTCCGCGGGCCTAGAGAGGGCGCCTCGGCAGCGAGCCGGCCGCACTTCCGGCCTTTGTTCGACCGCGGCGACCGCGGCCCGCTGGGGTCATTAAAGAGCGCTCTCCCGCCCTGGGCGCGCGGGTTGGCAGATCTCTGAGTGCCCTGCGCTAGGTATCGGTCTCAAAACGCAGAGCCTATCTCGGCCTGTTCTGCCCCGAGCGTCGTGTTTCTCCTCCTGCCCCCACATTTTTGGCCGCGCCTTCATTTCAGACGTGGCTGCAGAATTCAGGCTATCTCCGCTGCCTCTCAAGTCCATGCTGCTGTCCATGGAAGCGCCTTTTGAAAACGAAATTGTAGAAGGTCCTGGTTATTGAACTGGAAAATGCACCCGGAATCCCTCGGCTTTCAGTTTTCATTATTCAGTGTGCACCTAGTAACCCCAGCGTAGGGCTAGGTAAAAGGAAAAGTCAGACATAATGGGATGTTCTGGCAATGGTACTGACAGGTATTTGGCTTTTTTGTTGTTTTTTGCAGTACTGGGGATTGAACCCAAGGGCATTCTACCTCTGAGCTACACCCCCAGTCCTACTTTTTATTCTTTATTTTGAAACAGGGCCTCCCTCACTAAGTTGCAGAGAAAACCTCACTATGTAGCTGAGGCTGGCCGCGAACCCGGATCCCTTCAGTCTCAGCCTTCCAAGTACTGGGATTACAAGCTTGCGCCACCACGCCCGGCTTATTTATTTCTACCTGGGGAAGGCTACACCCCCAGCCCTAGTTTATTTTTTATTTTGAAACAGGATCTAGCTAAGTTGCGGAGGGTCTCACAGAGTTGTCAAGGCTGGCCTCGAACCTGCGATCCACCTATCTCAGCCTCTCAAGTAGTGCGATTACAGGCTGCACCACCAGGCCCCTCTCTGGCGTGTGTTCTTAATGTGCTCCAAAATATCATAGGAGATAATGCACGTAAAGAGGTGCTGCTATAGGAATCCCAAAATACTTCCACAAAGTGGGGGATATTAGGAGGGGCAGAATTAGATTTGCAGAAATGTTCTCCGATCCAAGAAGAACACAGAAAAGTAAACAATGTGTGACCATAAATTCCTACTCTCCAGACTGTTCAATCCCTTCTGCTAAAAATAGCCAAGCCGCTTAAAAATAAAAATACCTCTGGGTTTGTTTCCTGGAGATAGTATAGCAGCAAAATGAACTGAATGCCACTTATTGACCAATTTAAACTTTCTGGCCCTCAGATTCCTGTTTCTAAAGAAAGGATAAAGCCAGGCATGGTGGCTCACGCTTGTAATTACAGTATGTGGGTGACTGAGACAGGAGCCTCAGCTACTTAATGAGGCCCTGCACTAGCACCCCATTTCAAAATGAAGAATAAACATAGGCCTGAGGGTATAGCTCAGAGATAGAATGCCCCTGAGTTCAATCCCCAGTACCACAAAAAAAATAAATAAATAAAGGATAATAGTACTACCTTTAGTAGGGGGGAATGAGTGAGGTTACTATGGGTAAAGCACCCACCACAACCTGTGTAGCAGGTGGTGCTAATAGATGATGCCTTTATAATTATTTTGACATGATAGGCAGTCCCTCTCCCACTATAGAGCCTCTTTCTACATCCAATGGGCAATGTGGGAAGAGAAAGAGAAGAATTCAAAAAGGTGATAGAAGAGATGTGTATAGAAACTTGACATTAACCTATTCAATCCTCCCCAAATTAGGATAGGACATTTACCTGCCTTCTTTTCTTATAGCTATAGTATCTTGTAGCACTATTATCTGGGTGGAAGCAAGCATAATAATGTATGCTTGTGAAAGATAAATATACTTTTGTGATCCTCTATTCAAAATTACATTTAGTAGCCGGGCATGATGGTGCAAGCTTGTAATCCCAGTACTTGGGAGGCTGAGACAAGAGGATGGCAGGTTCAAGGTCTTCCTTAGCAACTTACCTCTTTCAAAATAAAGAATAAAAACTAGGGCTGGGGGTGTGGCTCAGAGGTTAAAAAAAAAAATACATTTAGTAGCCAGGCGTGGTGGCGCACGCTTGTAATCCCAGTACTTGGGAGGCTGAGACGGGAGGATCCGGGTTCACGGCCAGCCTCAGCTACTTAGTGAGGCCCTCCGTAACTTAGTGAGACCCTGTTTCAAAATAAAGAATAAAAAATAGGCCAGGCATGGTGGCGCACGCTTGTAATACCAGCATTCGGGAGGCTGAGAACGGAGGATCTGGGTTCGCGGCCAGCCTCAGCTACCTAGTGAGGCATTCCGCAATTTAGTGAGTCTCAGTTTCAAAATAAAGAATAAAAAATAGGACTGGAGGTGTAGCTCAGAGGCAGAATGCCTCTGAATTCAATCCCCAGTACTGAAAAAAAAAAATCATTTAGTGACAGATTTTTATGTGATTTGGAATTTATACCCACCCATTGACAGAAGACACTCGTGAGCTCACGGGCTACCTACAGAAAATATTCTGAGAATCACTTAGACAACCCAAGTTGTCTTCATTTACAGAATCTCCACCTGAGGGAGAATGGGGGGCACCAGACCTGGTGAAGGAAGGAATATATTTTTTATTCCTCCTTTGTGTGGGGGGGGAGGGCGGGAGTACTAGGGATGGAACCTAGCAGAATTCTACCTCTGAGATACACCTCCAGCCCTATTTTATTTTTTATTTGGAAACAGGGTCTCACTGAGTTATGCGGGACCTCACTAAAATAGCTAAGGTTGTCTTCACTACTTACTGAGACTGTCCTTGAACCTGTAATCCTCCTGTCTCAGCCTCCCATGTACTCACCTACCACGTCCAGCTTCCTCACTTTTGTGTCTCTTAATTTTTTCTTGGGAAAGAGGTGCAACAGAGGATTGGTTAGGTAGCAATTATTTAACCCATTTTTCCTGTGAAGCATATTTCTCTGGAAACTCGTGCCATAGCACCCAAAATTAGACTAAGACTAGTCTTGGCACAGACTGTGTGCTTTTGTAACCAGAACTTCAATAAAAACAATAATAATGCCAATTAAAACGTTAGCACGGAGCCGGGCGTGGTGGCGCACGCTTGTAATACCAGCATTCGGGAGGCTGAGACCGGAGGATCCAGGTTCGCGGCCAGCCTCAGCTACCTAGTGAGGCACTCCACAACTTAGTGAGACCTGGTTTCAAAATAAAGAATAAAAAAATAAGGCTGGGGGTGTAGCTCGGAGATAGAATGCCCCTGAGTTCAATCCCCAGTACCACAAAAAAATAATAAAATAGTGCTGGAGGTATAGCTTGTAGGTAGAACACCTCCGGATTCAATCTCCAGTACCACACACACACAAAAAAAAGGTTATTTCCAAGTGACGCAATAAGTCTGGATTTTTATAAAATACCATCCTTGGAAAACTGTGAGCTATTTAAAAAACATGGTTTAAAATAAATGTTTACTTTTTAATGTTCAAAGAAGAACTCAAAGCATGTTTAAAAATAAAAAAAATAAGCTCTATTCTTTGCTTGGGCCTTAATCCTTATTTCTCAAGTCTCTTTTCAGACTATCCTGATATTTTTTACCACATTTACAGAGTAAATTTATCTACAAGAGTGAAGTGATTCATACACACTTGTTTTCCAATTTCTTTTTGGCTGACAGTTATAAAACATTCAGTTTATGCATCCACTCTGTCACAGTCATCACTTTTCCTCCTGGTCTCACTTACAGCAGTAAAATGCCTTCTTCATGGGAGTAGGACTGTAAGTACAGCCTGTTCCCAACCACATGGTTCTGTAGCTGGAAAGGTGGGACTATATCCTAGACCTATGTCTGCTGCTGTAACAAACTACCTGAGATGAAGTAATTTATAAAGAACAGAGATTTGGGAGGTTGAAAACAAAAGGATCACAACTTCAAGGCCCGCCTCAGTAATTTAGCAAAACTCTGTTTCCAAGTAAAAAATACATACAACCCTGTTTCAAAATAAATTAAAAAGCATGGTGGTGCACGTTTGTAATTCCAGTACTTGGGAGGCTGAAACAGGAGGATCTCATGTTTGAGGACAGCTTCGGCAAGTAGTGAGAGTCCCATGAACCTAGTGAGACCCTGTATCAAAAATAAAAATAACACAGAGGTAGAATGCCCCTGGGTGTAATTAATTTCCAGTACCAACAAAAAAGGAGAGGAGGAGGACAGAATTTTTTTGGTACTGGGGATTGAACCCAGGGGCATTCTACCTCCAAGCCCAGTCCTATTTTTTATTCTTTATTTTGAAACAGGGTCTCACTAAGTTGCGGAGGGTCTCACTAGGTAGCTGAGGTTGGCTGCAAAACCGGATCCTCCGGTCTCAGCCTCCCAAATGCTGGGGTTACAAGCGTGCGCCACCATGCCCGGCTTAGGACAGAGATTTATTTGGCTCATAGTTCTGGAGCATGGCTCCAGCATCTGACAAGGGCCATCATGCTCCATCATAACATGGCAGAAGGCAGAAGGTCGAGAGAGGGTGGGAACAAGACAGGGCGCTGTTATAAGAAGCCTACTCTGGTGATAACTAACCCATTCCCACAATAATGACATTAATCCATTCATCTCTTATTAGGCACGATTGCATTGAGGACTAAGTTTCCAACACATGACCTTTTGGGAACACACTCAAATCGTGTCCTAACCATAGCAAGAGCATCCTGTTTAATTGCTGCCCCCATTCCCCTGTTAATCTTTTGTGTGTGTGTGTGTGTGTGTGTGTGTGTGTGTGTGTGTGTGTGTTACTGGGGATTGAACCCAGAGGCATTCTACCTTCGGGCTATACTCCCAGTCCCATTTTATTTCTTATTTGGAAACAGGGTCTCACTAGATTGATGAGAGTCTCACTACTTGCTAAGGCTGTCCTCGAACCTGCGATCCTCCTTTCTCAGCCTCCCAAGTACAGGGTACAGGGATTACAGATGTGCACCACCATGCCCGGCTTTTTTTTTTTTTTTTTTTTTTTTTTTTTTTTTTTTTTTTTTTTTTTTTTTTTTTTTTTTTTTTTTTTTTTTTTTTTTTTTTTTTTTTTTTTTTTTGAATTGAAGATTGAACCCAGGGGTATTCTACCTCCGAGCTACACCCCAGCCCTATTTTATTTTTATTATGAAACAGTGTCTTACTAAGTTGCTGAAGAGTCTCACTAAATTGCTGAGGCTGGCCTTGTACTGGGATCACAGGTGTGTGCTACCATGCCCTGTAGATCTTTCACTTTGGGACCTTATTTCTGTCTAGCCTTGAGTCCTCTTCACTTGGTGAAGCATGTCTTCCAATAAGCTTCCTGAAATAGAGTGCCAGTGGAGTAAATATTTTGAAACTATGCATAGCTGGAAATGTCTTCTTTGCTCCCTTCACAACTATTTTTTTAGTTGTAAAATTCTAGTTTTGAAATTATCATTGCTTAGAATTTTGCCTCCTAACTTCCAGTATTGCTATTAAGAAAACCAACAGCATTTCGATGCTTTAGTCTTTTAGATGAGACTTCTTTATTTTGGAAAATCTTTGAGCTCTAAAATTTTACATCAATGAGTTCTTTTTGTTTCTTTTGTTCCCATTCATTTGGAAGAGAATTCAGTGGGTTCTACATGTAGTTTATTTCTCAGAAATTTAATTAAATGTTTTTGTGTGTTTGTTTGGTTATTAGGGATGGAACCTAGGGTATCACATATGCTGGACAGACAAATGTTCCACTCTGAGCTATACCCCTACTTCATTTTGCTTTCTTTTCCTTTTCTTCTTTCCTTTTTTTTTTTTTTTTCAGAACTAGGGATTGAACCCAGGGGCATTCTACACCCCCAACCCTATTTTTTATTCTTTATTGTGAAACAGGGTCTCACTAAATTGCAGAGGGCCTCACTAAGTAGCTGAGGCTGGCCTCAAACCTGCGATCCTCCTGTCTCAGCCTCCCAAGTACTGGGATTACAAGCATGCACCACCACAACTGGCTTCTTTCTCTCTTTTTTTGAGTGTGTGTGTGCGTGTGTCACTGGCTATTAAACTGAGTGGCATTCTACCTTTGAGGTACACCCCCAGCCCAATTTTATTTCTTATTTGGAAACAAGGTCTCTCTAGTTTGATGAGAGTCTCACTACTTGCTGAGGCTGTCCTCGAACCTTCGATCCTCCCGTCTCAGCATCCCAAGTACTAAAATTATAAGTATGTGCCACCATGCCCAGCTCTCCTTATTTTTTGAAACAAGGTTTTGCTAAATTAGCCAGGTTGACCTCAAATTTGCAGTACTCTTGTCTCAGCCTCCTGAGTAATGGGATTATAAGTGTGCACCACCATTCCCACTTCATTTTTTCTGTTCTCCTTTTCTTTTTCTAGTGTGTGTGTGTGTGTGTGTGTGTGTGTGTGTGTGTGTGTGTGAGAGAGAGAGAGAGAGACTGGAGATTGAACCGAAGGGCATTCCACCTCTGAGCTACACCCCCAGCCCTACTTTACTTACTTGTTTTGAAACAGGGTCTCACTAAGTTACTGAGGCTCTCACTAAGTTGCTGAGGCTGGCTGTAAAACTGTGATCCTCCTGTCTCAGCCTCCCAAGTACTGAGATTACAGGTGTATGTGTGTGTGTGCCACCACACCTGACTCTGTTCTCCTTTCTGAAATTTCTAAAATTCAGATGTTGTTCTCCTGAATTGATTCTCTAATTTTCATATATTTTTTGCTCATATTAATCTCTGCTTTTTTCTTCTATTTGTTGGGATGTGCCCTTAATCTTCTCCTCCATTGAATTTTTTTTTTTTGCTTTTGTTCTTATATCTTCCATTTCCAAGATACTCCATTTGTTTTCTGAATGTTCCTTCAGAAACATTCAGAAAAGCATCTTGCAATTTTTTTCCTCAGATCTCAAAGGACATTAACTTCAGTGGTTTTTGTTAAATGTTTTCTTCTGCTGCTTGCATCGTCATGGTTTCCTAGCTTTTTCTCCTTCTGGCCTGCTATTATATAAATGGCCCAAAGCTGGGCCCTATGTTTCTTTTTTCCCCTCACAGTAGGCTGGGAACTTTTGCTCAAAACTCACCAGCCAAAACTGAGCTCAACTTCTAACTATCCAGTTGCTTTAAATATAGCACAAATAAGCATATTTTTAGCCAGTTAAGCCACCAGCTTTGCATACCCTTGAAAAACTGCATCCAACATCTGCCAGCCACAGATAAAATAAATCTCTGGGGCTATAAAGACTCCAAACTTTTTGTACTGCAGAGCTGTCTATCTCCCCACCTTGTAAAGGAGTGATGTCATCTAGACACACAAGCCCCTCTCTAATTCCTCTCTCCCCTGAGAGTTCTCTTGTCTTCTTCCCCTTCAGGGTGGTGGCTGCTGCCACTGTCCCTATAAAGTCTCCTGAAGAGAGGGACATGTCTTTCTTTCATGTGCTCCTGTTTCTACTCAGCGAGAGAAAGCTTGTTGTGTGATACTGCCTCTTGTATAGTCCTGCCTCTTCCTTTTTCAGCCATAAATCCTCAGTCATCACACCTACCCCATAAGATAGGGATTCCAGCCTGGCATGGTGGTGCAGGCCTGTAATTCTAGTACTTGGGAAGATGAGGAGGAGCCTGGGTTTGAGACCAGCCTCAGAAATTTAGCAAGACTCTGTTTCAGAATAAAAAATAAAGAGTTCAGCACTGTGGCATACACTTTTCATTCCAGTACTTGGGAGGATGACAGATTCGCAGCCAGCCTTAGCAATTTAGTGATGCCCTCCACAACTTAGTGAGATCCTGTTTCTTTTTCTTTATTTCTTCTTCTTCTTCTTCTTCTTCTTCTTCTTCTTCTTCTTCTTCTTCTTCCTCCTCCTCCTCCTCCTCCTCCTCTTCTTCTATTTTCTGTACTGGGAATTGAACCTAAGGAGATTCTATCTCCAAGCTACATACCCCGCCCTATTTTTCATTCTTTATTTTGAAACAGGGTCTCACTAAGTTTCAGAGGGTCTCACTAAGTAGCTGAGGCTGGCTTTGAACCTGCAATCCTCCTGTCTCCACCTAAAGTGCTGGGATTACAAGCGTGCACCACCACACCTGGCCAAGAGACCCTGTTTCAAAATAAAAAGTAAAATAGGTCTGAGGGTGTAGCTCAGAGGTAGAGAAAAATAAGAGCTGGGTGCTGTGGCACACAGCTGTAATCCCAGTACTTAGGAGGCTGAGACAGGAGGATCATAGGTTGGAGGACAGCTTCAGCAAGTAGTGAAACTCTCATCAACCTAGTGAGACCTTGTTTCAAAATAAACAAAATAGGGCTGGAGGTGTAGTTTGGAGGTAGAATGCCTCTGGGTTCAATCCCCAGCACCACAAAAATAAATAGATGATAGATAGATAGATAGATAGATAGATAGATAGATAGATAGATAGATAGATAGATAGATGGGACTAGACGTGTAACTCAGAGATAGAATGCCCCTGGGTTCAATTCCCAGCACACACACACACACACACTCACACACACACACACAGAGATAAGGGCTTCCTCAAATCTCTGGGCTGTTCATTCACATGTGAATGTGGGGTTGCTGGAACTTGTCAGGAAAATTCTGGGTGTGGGTGGGCAAGCTTTGTCCACTATGAGCATCTCTGAGATGACCTGGTGGTAAGAGGAATACTGGCTATTGGTATTTGTAGGTCTTGTCTCTTGGTCAATCTGTCCCAACAAAACTCCCCAGTCTCCTTCCTGAGAGTTCACTCTGGATGCCAACAGAGGAAAGGACTTGGCCCTGGAAGGCGGTAAGGGTACAGCATAACTTCCCATCCACGATGACTCTGAGATCCGGGCCCCTCACGCCAGCATCCAGATCCTAGTGGACAGGGAACACCAAGCACTGTGCAGGGTGCTGGTGCTATACAGAAAACACGGGGATTAAATTACTATTCACCTCCTAGATGGTGAACCTCCCCCCAACCCTGCCTGGATATAGGTTTATTCATAGAACAAGAGATGGCAAACTTTTTCTACAAGAGGCCAGGTGGTGCACACCTGTAATATCGGTACTTGGGAGGCTAAGACAGGAAGATCATAGGTTCAAGGATAGCCTCAGCAACTTAGCGAGACCCTATTTCTTTTTTCTTTTTTTTTTTTTTCGGTACTGGGGATTGAACTCAGGGGCATTCTACCTCCGAGCTATACCCCCAG